>CAXHLB010000360.1:0-148755 GCA_964017235.1 Sabellastarte sp. h YS-2021
TTTATTAGTGTCACCCACCTAATCTTTGGCCCAAATTGCAGCATTACATCCCAATATTTGGCTTAGTTATGCTGCCAAAATGGCGCCCCAGGTATATGGGTTTTATGCAGCTAGACCACCCCATTGCAGGTTACAGAGCAATGTGACATAGATTAACCCAATTCGAAGGTGTCAAAGCTATTCCATCTTTATTGGTAATTGTTACTCAGTGTTTGGACCAAATTGCAGCATAATATCTCAATATTTGGCTTAGTTATGGTGGAAACATGACCCCCTGTATATATGAATTACTGCAAGCAGTATATTCCATCCCAAGTCGCAGAATCTCCCTGCAGCAGACTTACTGCTAGCTGTAAGTCCCAAAGCTGTTGCATATTTATTGGGGCCACCCCCTCACTCTTTGGCCCAAATTGCAGCATTACATCCCAATATCTGGCTTAGCCCTGCTGCCAAAATGGCACCCCAGGTATATGGGTTTTATGCAGCTAGACCACCCCATTGCAGGTTACAGAGCAATGTGACATGGGTTTAACCCAGTCTGTAGGTCTCAAAGCTATTTCGTATTTATTGTGGTCATTCACTTAGCGTCTGGACCAAATTGGAGCATTAAAGCTCAATGTTTGTCTTAGTTATGGTGGAAACATGACCCCTGCATATATTAATATACTGCAACCAGTGTAGCCCATTTCCAGTCGTAAAAGCTTGCGACAAGAGTTTCCTTTATAGATGTAAGTCCCAAAGCTGTTACATATTTATTAGTGTCACCCACCTAATCTTTGGCCCAAATTGCAGCATTACATCCCAATATTTGGCTTAGTTATGCTGCCAAAATGGCGCCCCAGGTATATGGGTTTTATGCAGCTAGACCACCCCATTGCAGGTTACAGAGCAATGTGACATAGATTAACCCAATTCGAAGGTGTCAAAGCTATTCCATCTTTATTGGTAATTGTTACTCAGTGTTTGGACCAAATTGCAGCATAATATCTCAATATTTGGCTTAGTTATGGTGGAAACATGACCCCCTGTATATATGAATTACTGCAAGCAGTATATTCCATCCCAAGTCGCAGAATCTCCCTGCAGCAGACTTACTGCTAGCTGTAAGTCCCAAAGCTGTTGCATATTTATTGGGGCCACCCCCTCACTCTTTGGCCCAAATTGCAGCATTACATCCCAATATCTGGCTTAGCCCTGCTGCCAAAATGGCACCCCAGGTATATGGGTTTTATGCAGCTAGACCACCCCATTGCAGGTTACAGAGCAATGTGACATGGGTTTAACCCAGTCTGTAGGTCTCAAAGCTATTTCGTATTTATTGTGGTCATTCACTTAGCGTCTGGACCAAATTGGAGCATTAAAGCTCAATGTTTGTCTTAGTTATGGTGGAAACATGACCCCTGCATATATTAATATACTGCAACCAGTGTAGCCCATTTCCAGTCGTAAAAGCTTGCGACAAGAGTTTCCTTTATAGATGTAAGTCCCAAAGCTGTTACATATTTATTAGTGTCACCCACCTAATCTTTGGCCCAAATTGCAGCATTACATCCCAATATTTGGCTTAGTTATGCTGCCAAAATGGCGCCCCAGGTATATGGGTTTTATGCAGCTAGACCACCCCATTGCAGGTTACAGAGCAATGTGACATAGATTAACCCAATTCGAAGGTGTCAAAGCTATTCCATCTTTATTGGTAATTGTTACTCAGTGTTTGGACCAAATTGCAGCATAATATCTCAATATTTGGCTTAGTTATGGTGGAAACATGACCCCCTGTATATATGAATTACTGCAAGCAGTATATTCCATCCCAAGTCGCAGAATCTCCCTGCAGCAGACTTACTGCTAGCTGTAAGTCCCAAAGCTGTTGCATATTTATTGGGGCCACCCCCTCACTCTTTGGCCCAAATTGCAGCATTACATCCCAATATCTGGCTTAGCCCTGCTGCCAAAATGGCACCCCAGGTATATGGGTTTTATGCAGCTAGACCACCCCATTGCAGGTTACAGAGCAATGTGACATGAGTTTAACCCAGTCTGTAGGTCTCAAAGCTATTTCGTATTTATTGTGGTCATTCACTTAGCGTCTGGACCAAATTGGAGCATTAAAGCTCAATGTTTGTCTTAGTTATGGTGGAAACATGACCCCTGCATATATTAATATACTGCAACCAGTGTAGCCCATTTCCAGTCGTAAAAGCTTGCGACAAGAGTTTCCTTTATAGATGTAAGTCCCAAAGCTGTTACATATTTATTAGTGTCACCCACCTAATCTTTGGCCCAAATTGCAGCATTACATCCCAATATTTGGCTTAGTTATGCTGCCAAAATGGCGCCCCAGGTATATGGGTTTTATGCAGCTAGACCACCCCATTGCAGGTTACAGAGCAATGTGACATAGATTAACCCAATTCGAAGGTGTCAAAGCTATTCCATCTTTATTGGTAATTGTTACTCAGTGTTTGGACCAAATTGCAGCATAATATCTCAATATTTGGCTTAGTTATGGTGGAAACATGACCCCCTGTATATATGAATTACTGCAAGCAGTATATTCCATCCCAAGTCGCAGAATCTCCCTGCAGCAGACTTACTGCTAGCTGTAAGTCCCAAAGCTGTTGCATATTTATTGGGGCCACCCCCTCACTCTTTGGCCCAAATTGCAGCATTACATCCCAATATCTGGCTTAGCCCTGCTGCCAAAATGGCACCCCAGGTATATGGGTTTTATGCAGCTAGACCACCCCATTGCAGGTTACAGAGCAATGTGACATGGGTTTAACCCAGTCTGTAGGTCTCAAAGCTATTTCGTATTTATTGTGGTCATTCACTTAGCGTCTGGACCAAATTGGAGCATTAAAGCTCAATGTTTGTCTTAGTTATGGTGGAAACATGACCCCTGCATATATTAATATACTGCAACCAGTGTAGCCCATTTCCAGTCGTAAAAGCTTGCGACAAGAGTTTCCTTTATAGATGTAAGTCCCAAAGCTGTTACATATTTATTAGTGTCACCCACCTAATCTTTGGCCCAAATTGCAGCATTACATCCCAATATTTGGCTTAGTTATGCTGCCAAAATGGCGCCCCAGGTATATGGGTTTTATGCAGCTAGACCACCCCATTGCAGGTTACAGAGCAATGTGACATAGATTAACCCAATTCGAAGGTGTCAAAGCTATTCCATCTTTATTGGTAATTGTTACTCAGTGTTTGGACCAAATTGCAGCATAATATCTCAATATTTGGCTTAGTTATGGTGGAAACATGACCCCCTGTATATATGAATTACTGCAAGCAGTATATTCCATCCCAAGTCGCAGAATCTCCCTGCAGCAGACTTACTGCTAGCTGTAAGTCCCAAAGCTGTTGCATATTTATTGGGGCCACCCCCTCACTCTTTGGCCCAAATTGCAGCATTACATCCCAATATCTGGCTTAGCCCTGCTGCCAAAATGGCACCCCAGGTATATGGGTTTTATGCAGCTAGACCACCCCATTGCAGGTTACAGAGCAATGTGACATGGGTTTAACCCAGTCTGTAGGTCTCAAAGCTATTTCGTATTTATTGTGGTCATTCACTTAGCGTCTGGACCAAATTGGAGCATTAAAGCTCAATGTTTGTCTTAGTTATGGTGGAAACATGACCCCTGCATATATTAATATACTGCAACCAGTGTAGCCCATTTCCAGTCGTAAAAGCTTGCGACAAGAGTTTCCTTTATAGATGTAAGTCCCAAAGCTGTTACATATTTATTAGTGTCACCCACCTAATCTTTGGCCCAAATTGCAGCATTACATCCCAATATTTGGCTTAGTTATGCTGCCAAAATGGCGCCCCAGGTATATGGGTTTTATGCAGCTAGACCACCCCATTGCAGGTTACAGAGCAATGTGACATAGATTAACCCAATTCGAAGGTGTCAAAGCTATTCCATCTTTATTGGTAATTGTTACTCAGTGTTTGGACCAAATTGCAGCATAATATCTCAATATTTGGCTTAGTTATGGTGGAAACATGACCCCCTGTATATATGAATTACTGCAAGCAGTATATTCCATCCCAAGTCGCAGAATCTCCCTGCAGCAGACTTACTGCTAGCTGTAAGTCCCAAAGCTGTTGCATATTTATTGGGGCCACCCCCTCACTCTTTGGCCCAAATTGCAGCATTACATCCCAATATCTGGCTTAGCCCTGCTGCCAAAATGGCACCCCAGGTATATGGGTTTTATGCAGCTAGACCACCCCATTGCAGGTTACAGAGCAATGTGACATGAGTTTAACCCAGTCTGTAGGTCTCAAAGCTATTTCGTATTTATTGTGGTCATTCACTTAGCGTCTGGACCAAATTGGAGCATTAAAGCTCAATGTTTGTCTTAGTTATGGTGGAAACATGACCCCTGCATATATTAATATACTGCAACCAGTGTAGCCCATTTCCAGTCGTAAAAGCTTGCGACAAGAGTTTCCTTTATAGATGTAAGTCCCAAAGCTGTTACATATTTATTAGTGTCACCCACCTAATCTTTGGCCCAAATTGCAGCATTACATCCCAATATTTGGCTTAGTTATGCTGCCAAAATGGCGCCCCAGGTATATGGGTTTTATGCAGCTAGACCACCCCATTGCAGGTTACAGAGCAATGTGACATAGATTAACCCAATTCGAAGGTGTCAAAGCTATTCCATCTTTATTGGTAATTGTTACTCAGTGTTTGGACCAAATTGCAGCATAATATCTCAATATTTGGCTTAGTTATGGTGGAAACATGACCCCCTGTATATATGAATTACTGCAAGCAGTATATTCCATCCCAAGTCGCAGAATCTCCCTGCAGCAGACTTACTGCTAGCTGTAAGTCCCAAAGCTGTTGCATATTTATTGGGGCCACCCCCTCACTCTTTGGCCCAAATTGCAGCATTACATCCCAATATCTGGCTTAGCCCTGCTGCCAAAATGGCACCCCAGGTATATGGGTTTTATGCAGCTAGACCACCCCATTGCAGGTTACAGAGCAATGTGACATGGGTTTAACCCAGTCTGTAGGTCTCAAAGCTATTTCGTATTTATTGTGGTCATTCACTTAGCGTCTGGACCAAATTGGAGCATTAAAGCTCAATGTTTGTCTTAGTTATGGTGGAAACATGACCCCTGCATATATTAATATACTGCAACCAGTGTAGCCCATTTCCAGTCGTAAAAGCTTGCGACAAGAGTTTCCTTTATAGATGTAAGTCCCAAAGCTGTTACATATTTATTAGTGTCACCCACCTAATCTTTGGCCCAAATTGCAGCATTACATCCCAATATTTGGCTTAGTTATGCTGCCAAAATGGCGCCCCAGGTATATGGGTTTTATGCAGCTAGACCACCCCATTGCAGGTTACAGAGCAATGTGACATAGATTAACCCAATTCGAAGGTGTCAAAGCTATTCCATCTTTATTGGTAATTGTTACTCAGTGTTTGGACCAAATTGCAGCATAATATCTCAATATTTGGCTTAGTTATGGTGGAAACATGACCCCCTGTATATATGAATTACTGCAAGCAGTATATTCCATCCCAAGTCGCAGAATCTCCCTGCAGCAGACTTACTGCTAGCTGTAAGTCCCAAAGCTGTTGCATATTTATTGGGGCCACCCCCTCACTCTTTGGCCCAAATTGCAGCATTACATCCCAATATCTGGCTTAGCCCTGCTGCCAAAATGGCACCCCAGGTATATGGGTTTTATGCAGCTAGACCACCCCATTGCAGGTTACAGAGCAATGTGACATGGGTTTAACCCAGTCTGTAGGTCTCAAAGCTATTTCGTATTTATTGTGGTCATTCACTTAGCGTCTGGACCAAATTGGAGCATTAAAGCTCAATGTTTGTCTTAGTTATGGTGGAAACATGACCCCTGCATATATTAATATACTGCAACCAGTGTAGCCCATTTCCAGTCGTAAAAGCTTGCGACAAGAGTTTCCTTTATAGATGTAAGTCCCAAAGCTGTTACATATTTATTAGTGTCACCCACCTAATCTTTGGCCCAAATTGCAGCATTACATCCCAATATTTGGCTTAGTTATGCTGCCAAAATGGCGCCCCAGGTATATGGGTTTTATGCAGCTAGACCACCCCATTGCAGGTTACAGAGCAATGTGACATAGATTAACCCAATTCGAAGGTGTCAAAGCTATTCCATCTTTATTGGTAATTGTTACTCAGTGTTTGGACCAAATTGCAGCATAATATCTCAATATTTGGCTTAGTTATGGTGGAAACATGACCCCCTGTATATATGAATTACTGCAAGCAGTATATTCCATCCCAAGTCGCAGAATCTCCCTGCAGCAGACTTACTGCTAGCTGTAAGTCCCAAAGCTGTTGCATATTTATTGGGGCCACCCCCTCACTCTTTGGCCCAAATTGCAGCATTACATCCCAATATCTGGCTTAGCCCTGCTGCCAAAATGGCACCCCAGGTATATGGGTTTTATGCAGCTAGACCACCCCATTGCAGGTTACAGAGCAATGTGACATGAGTTTAACCCAGTCTGTAGGTCTCAAAGCTATTTCGTATTTATTGTGGTCATTCACTTAGCGTCTGGACCAAATTGGAGCATTAAAGCTCAATGTTTGTCTTAGTTATGGTGGAAACATGACCCCTGCATATATTAATATACTGCAACCAGTGTAGCCCATTTCCAGTCGTAAAAGCTTGCGACAAGAGTTTCCTTTATAGATGTAAGTCCCAAAGCTGTTACATATTTATTAGTGTCACCCACCTAATCTTTGGCCCAAATTGCAGCATTACATCCCAATATTTGGCTTAGTTATGCTGCCAAAATGGCGCCCCAGGTATATGGGTTTTATGCAGCTAGACCACCCCATTGCAGGTTACAGAGCAATGTGACATAGATTAACCCAATTCGAAGGTGTCAAAGCTATTCCATCTTTATTGGTAATTGTTACTCAGTGTTTGGACCAAATTGCAGCATAATATCTCAATATTTGGCTTAGTTATGGTGGAAACATGACCCCCTGTATATATGAATTACTGCAAGCAGTATATTCCATCCCAAGTCGCAGAATCTCCCTGCAGCAGACTTACTGCTAGCTGTAAGTCCCAAAGCTGTTGCATATTTATTGGGGCCACCCCCTCACTCTTTGGCCCAAATTGCAGCATTACATCCCAATATCTGGCTTAGCCCTGCTGCCAAAATGGCACCCCAGGTATATGGGTTTTATGCAGCTAGACCACCCCATTGCAGGTTACAGAGCAATGTGACATGAGTTTAACCCAGTCTGTAGGTCTCAAAGCTATTTCGTATTTATTGTGGTCATTCACTTAGCGTCTGGACCAAATTGGAGCATTAAAGCTCAATGTTTGTCTTAGTTATGGTGGAAACATGACCCCTGCATATATTAATATACTGCAACCAGTGTAGCCCATTTCCAGTCGTAAAAGCTTGCGACAAGAGTTTCCTTTATAGATGTAAGTCCCAAAGCTGTTACATATTTATTAGTGTCACCCACCTAATCTTTGGCCCAAATTGCAGCATTACATCCCAATATTTGGCTTAGTTATGCTGCCAAAATGGCGCCCCAGGTATATGGGTTTTATGCAGCTAGACCACCCCATTGCAGGTTACAGAGCAATGTGACATAGATTAACCCAATTCGAAGGTGTCAAAGCTATTCCATCTTTATTGGTAATTGTTACTCAGTGTTTGGACCAAATTGCAGCATAATATCTCAATATTTGGCTTAGTTATGGTGGAAACATGACCCCCTGTATATATGAATTACTGCAAGCAGTATATTCCATCCCAAGTCGCAGAATCTCCCTGCAGCAGACTTACTGCTAGCTGTAAGTCCCAAAGCTGTTGCATATTTATTGGGGCCACCCCCTCACTCTTTGGCCCAAATTGCAGCATTACATCCCAATATCTGGCTTAGCCCTGCTGCCAAAATGGCACCCCAGGTATATGGGTTTTATGCAGCTAGACCACCCCATTGCAGGTTACAGAGCAATGTGACATGGGTTTAACCCAGTCTGTAGGTCTCAAAGCTATTTCGTATTTATTGTGGTCATTCACTTAGCGTCTGGACCAAATTGGAGCATTAAAGCTCAATGTTTGTCTTAGTTATGGTGGAAACATGACCCCTGCATATATTAATATACTGCAACCAGTGTAGCCCATTTCCAGTCGTAAAAGCTTGCGACAAGAGTTTCCTTTATAGATGTAAGTCCCAAAGCTGTTACATATTTATTAGTGTCACCCACCTAATCTTTGGCCCAAATTGCAGCATTACATCCCAATATTTGGCTTAGTTATGCTGCCAAAATGGCGCCCCAGGTATATGGGTTTTATGCAGCTAGACCACCCCATTGCAGGTTACAGAGCAATGTGACATAGATTAACCCAATTCGAAGGTGTCAAAGCTATTCCATCTTTATTGGTAATTGTTACTCAGTGTTTGGACCAAATTGCAGCATAATATCTCAATATTTGGCTTAGTTATGGTGGAAACATGACCCCCTGTATATATGAATTACTGCAAGCAGTATATTCCATCCCAAGTCGCAGAATCTCCCTGCAGCAGACTTACTGCTAGCTGTAAGTCCCAAAGCTGTTGCATATTTATTGGGGCCACCCCCTCACTCTTTGGCCCAAATTGCAGCATTACATCCCAATATCTGGCTTAGCCCTGCTGCCAAAATGGCACCCCAGGTATATGGGTTTTATGCAGCTAGACCACCCCATTGCAGGTTACAGAGCAATGTGACATGGGTTTAACCCAGTCTGTAGGTCTCAAAGCTATTTCGTATTTATTGTGGTCATTCACTTAGCGTCTGGACCAAATTGGAGCATTAAAGCTCAATGTTTGTCTTAGTTATGGTGGAAACATGACCCCTGCATATATTAATATACTGCAACCAGTGTAGCCCATTTCCAGTCGTAAAAGCTTGCGACAAGAGTTTCCTTTATAGATGTAAGTCCCAAAGCTGTTACATATTTATTAGTGTCACCCACCTAATCTTTGGCCCAAATTGCAGCATTACATCCCAATATTTGGCTTAGTTATGCTGCCAAAATGGCGCCCCAGGTATATGGGTTTTATGCAGCTAGACCACCCCATTGCAGGTTACAGAGCAATGTGACATAGATTAACCCAATTCGAAGGTGTCAAAGCTATTCCATCTTTATTGGTAATTGTTACTCAGTGTTTGGACCAAATTGCAGCATAATATCTCAATATTTGGCTTAGTTATGGTGGAAACATGACCCCCTGTATATATGAATTACTGCAAGCAGTATATTCCATCCCAAGTCGCAGAATCTCCCTGCAGCAGACTTACTGCTAGCTGTAAGTCCCAAAGCTGTTGCATATTTATTGGGGCCACCCCCTCACTCTTTGGCCCAAATTGCAGCATTACATCCCAATATCTGGCTTAGCCCTGCTGCCAAAATGGCACCCCAGGTATATGGGTTTTATGCAGCTAGACCACCCCATTGCAGGTTACAGAGCAATGTGACATGGGTTTAACCCAGTCTGTAGGTCTCAAAGCTATTTCGTATTTATTGTGGTCATTCACTTAGCGTCTGGACCAAATTGGAGCATTAAAGCTCAATGTTTGTCTTAGTTATGGTGGAAACATGACCCCTGCATATATTAATATACTGCAACCAGTGTAGCCCATTTCCAGTCGTAAAAGCTTGCGACAAGAGTTTCCTTTATAGATGTAAGTCCCAAAGCTGTTACATATTTATTAGTGTCACCCACCTAATCTTTGGCCCAAATTGCAGCATTACATCCCAATATTTGGCTTAGTTATGCTGCCAAAATGGCGCCCCAGGTATATGGGTTTTATGCAGCTAGACCACCCCATTGCAGGTTACAGAGCAATGTGACATAGATTAACCCAATTCGAAGGTGTCAAAGCTATTCCATCTTTATTGGTAATTGTTACTCAGTGTTTGGACCAAATTGCAGCATAATATCTCAATATTTGGCTTAGTTATGGTGGAAACATGACCCCCTGTATATATGAATTACTGCAAGCAGTATATTCCATCCCAAGTCGCAGAATCTCCCTGCAGCAGACTTACTGCTAGCTGTAAGTCCCAAAGCTGTTGCATATTTATTGGGGCCACTCCCTCACTCTTTGGCCCAAATTGCAGCATTACATCCCAATATCTGGCTTAGCCCTGCTGCCAAAATGGCACCCCAGGTATATGGGTTTTATGCAGCTAGACCACCCCATTGCAGGTTACAGAGCAATGTGACATGGGTTTAACCCAGTCTGTAGGTCTCAAAGCTATTTCGTATTTATTGTGGTCATTCACTTAGCGTCTGGACCAAATTGGAGCATTAAAGCTCAATGTTTGTCTTAGTTATGGTGGAAACATGACCCCTGCATATATTAATATACTGCAACCAGTGTAGCCCATTTCCAGTCGTAAAAGCTTGCGACAAGAGTTTCCTTTATAGATGTAAGTCCCAAAGCTGTTACATATTTATTAGTGTCACCCACCTAATCTTTGGCCCAAATTGCAGCATTACATCCCAATATTTGGCTTAGTTATGCTGCCAAAATGGCGCCCCAGGTATATGGGTTTTATGCAGCTAGACCACCCCATTGCAGGTTACAGAGCAATGTGACATAGATTAACCCAATTCGAAGGTGTCAAAGCTATTCCATCTTTATTGGTAATTGTTACTCAGTGTTTGGACCAAATTGCAGCATAATATCTCAATATTTGGCTTAGTTATGGTGGAAACATGACCCCCTGTATATATGAATTACTGCAAGCAGTATATTCCATCCCAAGTCGCAGAATCTCCCTGCAGCAGACTTACTGCTAGCTGTAAGTCCCAAAGCTGTTGCATATTTATTGGGGCCACTCCCTCACTCTTTGGCCCAAATTGCAGCATTACATCCCAATATCTGGCTTAGCCCTGCTGCCAAAATGGCACCCCAGGTATATGGGTTTTATGCAGCTAGACCACCCCATTGCAGGTTACAGAGCAATGTGACATGGGTTTAACCCAGTCTGTAGGTCTCAAAGCTATTTCGTATTTATTGTGGTCATTCACTTAGCGTCTGGACCAAATTGGAGCATTAAAGCTCAATGTTTGTCTTAGTTATGGTGGAAACATGACCCCTGCATATATTAATATACTGCAACCAGTGTAGCCCATTTCCAGTCGTAAAAGCTTGCGACAAGAGTTTCCTTTATAGATGTAAGTCCCAAAGCTGTTACATATTTATTAGTGTCACCCACCTAATCTTTGGCCCAAATTGCAGCATTACATCCCAATATTTGGCTTAGTTATGCTGCCAAAATGGCGCCCCAGGTATATGGGTTTTATGCAGCTAGACCACCCCATTGCAGGTTACAGAGCAATGTGACATAGATTAACCCAATTCGAAGGTGTCAAAGCTATTCCATCTTTATTGGTAATTGTTACTCAGTGTTTGGACCAAATTGCAGCATAATATCTCAATATTTGGCTTAGTTATGGTGGAAACATGACCCCCTGTATATATGAATTACTGCAAGCAGTATATTCCATCCCAAGTCGCAGAATCTCCCTGCAGCAGACTTACTGCTAGCTGTAAGTCCCAAAGCTGTTGCATATTTATTGGGGCCACCCCCTCACTCTTTGGCCCAAATTGCAGCATTACATCCCAATATCTGGCTTAGCCCTGCTGCCAAAATGGCACCCCAGGTATATGGGTTTTATGCAGCTAGACCACCCCATTGCAGGTTACAGAGCAATGTGACATGGGTTTAACCCAGTCTGTAGGTCTCAAAGCTATTTCGTATTTATTGTGGTCATTCACTTAGCGTCTGGACCAAATTGGAGCATTAAAGCTCAATGTTTGTCTTAGTTATGGTGGAAACATGACCCCTGCATATATTAATATACTGCAACCAGTGTAGCCCATTTCCAGTCGTAAAAGCTTGTGACAAGAGTTTCCTTTATAGATGTAAGTCCCAAAGCTGTTACATATTTATTAGTGTCACCCACCTAATCTTTGGCCCAAATTGCAGCATTACATCCCAATATTTGGCTTAGTTATGCTGCCAAAATGGCGCCCCAGGTATATGCTGTTTTATGCAGCTAGACCACCCCATTGCAGGTTACAGAGCAATGTGACATAGATTAACCCAATTCGAAGGTGTCAAAGCTATTCCATCTTTATTGGTAATTGTTACTCAGTGTTTGGACCAAATTGCAGCATAATATCTCAATATTTGGCTTAGTTATGGTGGAAACATGACCCCCTGTATATATGAATTACTGCAAGCAGTATATTCCATCCCAAGTCGCAGAATCTCCCTGCAGCAGACTTACTGCTAGCTGTAAGTCCCAAAGCTGTTGCATATTTATTGGGGCCACCCCCTCACTCTTTGGCCCAAATTGCAGCATTACATCCCAATATCTGGCTTAGCCCTGCTGCCAAAATGGCACCCCAGGTATATGGGTTTTATGCAGCTAGACCACCCCATTGCAGGTTACAGAGCAATGTGACATGGGTTTAACCCAGTCTGTAGGTCTCAAAGCTATTTCGTATTTATTGTGGTCATTCACTTAGCGTCTGGACCAAATTGGAGCATTAAAGCTCAATGTTTGTCTTAGTTATGGTGGAAACATGACCCCTGCATATATTAATATACTGCAACCAGTGTAGCCCATTTCCAGTCGTAAAAGCTTGCGACAAGAGTTTCCTTTATAGATGTAAGTCCCAAAGCTGTTACATATTTATTAGTGTCACCCACCTAATCTTTGGCCCAAATTGCAGCATTACATCCCAATATTTGGCTTAGTTATGCTGCCAAAATGGCGCCCCAGGTATATGGGTTTTATGCAGCTAGACCACCCCATTGCAGGTTACAGAGCAATGTGACATAGATTAACCCAATTCGAAGGTGTCAAAGCTATTCCATCTTTATTGGTAATTGTTACTCAGTGTTTGGACCAAATTGCAGCATAATATCTCAATATTTGGCTTAGTTATGGTGGAAACATGACCCCCTGTATATATGAATTACTGCAAGCAGTATATTCCATCCCAAGTCGCAGAATCTCCCTGCAGCAGACTTACTGCTAGCTGTAAGTCCCAAAGCTGTTGCATATTTATTGGGGCCACTCCCTCACTCTTTGGCCCAAATTGCAGCATTACATCCCAATATCTGGCTTAGCCCTGCTGCCAAAATGGCACCCCAGGTATATGGGTTTTATGCAGCTAGACCACCCCATTGCAGGTTACAGAGCAATGTGACATGGGTTTAACCCAGTCTGTAGGTCTCAAAGCTATTTCGTATTTATTGTGGTCATTCACTTAGCGTCTGGACCAAATTGGAGCATTAAAGCTCAATGTTTGTCTTAGTTATGGTGGAAACATGACCCCTGCATATATTAATATACTGCAACCAGTGTAGCCCATTTCCAGTCGTAAAAGCTTGCGACAAGAGTTTCCTTTATAGATGTAAGTCCCAAAGCTGTTACATATTTATTAGTGTCACCCACCTAATCTTTGGCCCAAATTGCAGCATTACATCCCAATATTTGGCTTAGTTATGCTGCCAAAATGGCGCCCCAGGTATATGGGTTTTATGCAGCTAGACCACCCCATTGCAGGTTACAGAGCAATGTGACATAGATTAACCCAATTCGAAGGTGTCAAAGCTATTCCATCTTTATTGGTAATTGTTACTCAGTGTTTGGACCAAATTGCAGCATAATATCTCAATATTTGGCTTAGTTATGGTGGAAACATGACCCCCTGTATATATGAATTACTGCAAGCAGTATATTCCATCCCAAGTCGCAGAATCTCCCTGCAGCAGACTTACTGCTAGCTGTAAGTCCCAAAGCTGTTGCATATTTATTGGGGCCACTCCCTCACTCTTTGGCCCAAATTGCAGCATTACATCCCAATATCTGGCTTAGCCCTGCTGCCAAAATGGCACCCCAGGTATATGGGTTTTATGCAGCTAGACCACCCCATTGCAGGTTACAGAGCAATGTGACATGGGTTTAACCCAGTCTGTAGGTCTCAAAGCTATTTCGTATTTATTGTGGTCATTCACTTAGCGTCTGGACCAAATTGGAGCATTAAAGCTCAATGTTTGTCTTAGTTATGGTGGAAACATGACCCCTGCATATATTAATATACTGCAACCAGTGTAGCCCATTTCCAGTCGTAAAAGCTTGCGACAAGAGTTTCCTTTATAGATGTAAGTCCCAAAGCTGTTACATATTTATTAGTGTCACCCACCTAATCTTTGGCCCAAATTGCAGCATTACATCCCAATATTTGGCTTAGTTATGCTGCCAAAATGGCGCCCCAGGTATATGGGTTTTATGCAGCTAGACCACCCCATTGCAGGTTACAGAGCAATGTGACATAGATTAACCCAATTCGAAGGTGTCAAAGCTATTCCATCTTTATTGGTAATTGTTACTCAGTGTTTGGACCAAATTGCAGCATAATATCTCAATATTTGGCTTAGTTATGGTGGAAACATGACCCCCTGTATATATGAATTACTGCAAGCAGTATATTCCATCCCAAGTCGCAGAATCTCCCTGCAGCAGACTTACTGCTAGCTGTAAGTCCCAAAGCTGTTGCATATTTATTGGGGCCACTCCCTCACTCTTTGGCCCAAATTGCAGCATTACATCCCAATATCTGGCTTAGCCCTGCTGCCAAAATGGCACCCCAGGTATATGGGTTTTATGCAGCTAGACCACCCCATTGCAGGTTACAGAGCAATGTGACATGGGTTTAACCCAGTCTGTAGGTCTCAAAGCTATTTCGTATTTATTGTGGTCATTCACTTAGCGTCTGGACCAAATTGGAGCATTAAAGCTCAATGTTTGTCTTAGTTATGGTGGAAACATGACCCCTGCATATATTAATATACTGCAACCAGTGTAGCCCATTTCCAGTCGTAAAAGCTTGCGACAAGAGTTTCCTTTATAGATGTAAGTCCCAAAGCTGTTACATATTTATTAGTGTCACCCACCTAATCTTTGGCCCAAATTGCAGCATTACATCCCAATATTTGGCTTAGTTATGCTGCCAAAATGGCGCCCCAGGTATATGGGTTTTATGCAGCTAGACCACCCCATTGCAGGTTACAGAGCAATGTGACATAGATTAACCCAATTCGAAGGTGTCAAAGCTATTCCATCTTTATTGGTAATTGTTACTCAGTGTTTGGACCAAATTGCAGCATAATATCTCAATATTTGGCTTAGTTATGGTGGAAACATGACCCCCTGTATATATGAATTACTGCAAGCAGTATATTCCATCCCAAGTCGCAGAATCTCCCTGCAGCAGACTTACTGCTAGCTGTAAGTCCCAAAGCTGTTGCATATTTATTGGGGCCACTCCCTCACTCTTTGGCCCAAATTGCAGCATTACATCCCAATATCTGGCTTAGCCCTGCTGCCAAAATGGCACCCCAGGTATATGGGTTTTATGCAGCTAGACCACCCCATTGCAGGTTACAGAGCAATGTGACATGGGTTTAACCCAGTCTGTAGGTCTCAAAGCTATTTCGTATTTATTGTGGTCATTCACTTAGCGTCTGGACCAAATTGGAGCATTAAAGCTCAATGTTTGTCTTAGTTATGGTGGAAACATGACCCCTGCATATATTAATATACTGCAACCAGTGTAGCCCATTTCCAGTCGTAAAAGCTTGCGACAAGAGTTTCCTTTATAGATGTAAGTCCCAAAGCTGTTACATATTTATTAGTGTCACCCACCTAATCTTTGGCCCAAATTGCAGCATTACATCCCAATATTTGGCTTAGTTATGCTGCCAAAATGGCGCCCCAGGTATATGGGTTTTATGCAGCTAGACCACCCCATTGCAGGTTACAGAGCAATGTGACATAGATTAACCCAATTCGAAGGTGTCAAAGCTATTCCATCTTTATTGGTAATTGTTACTCAGTGTTTGGACCAAATTGCAGCATAATATCTCAATATTTGGCTTAGTTATGGTGGAAACATGACCCCCTGTATATATGAATTACTGCAAGCAGTATATTCCATCCCAAGTCGCAGAATCTCCCTGCAGCAGACTTACTGCTAGCTGTAAGTCCCAAAGCTGTTGCATATTTATTGGGGCCACTCCCTCACTCTTTGGCCCAAATTGCAGCATTACATCCCAATATCTGGCTTAGCCCTGCTGCCAAAATGGCACCCCAGGTATATGGGTTTTATGCAGCTAGACCACCCCATTGCAGGTTACAGAGCAATGTGACATGGGTTTAACCCAGTCTGTAGGTCTCAAAGCTATTTCGTATTTATTGTGGTCATTCACTTAGCGTCTGGACCAAATTGGAGCATTAAAGCTCAATGTTTGTCTTAGTTATGGTGGAAACATGACCCCTGCATATATTAATATACTGCAACCAGTGTAGCCCATTTCCAGTCGTAAAAGCTTGCGACAAGAGTTTCCTTTATAGATGTAAGTCCCAAAGCTGTTACATATTTATTAGTGTCACCCACCTAATCTTTGGCCCAAATTGCAGCATTACATCCCAATATTTGGCTTAGTTATGCTGCCAAAATGGCGCCCCAGGTATATGGGTTTTATGCAGCTAGACCACCCCATTGCAGGTTACAGAGCAATGTGACATAGATTAACCCAATTCGAAGGTGTCAAAGCTATTCCATCTTTATTGGTAATTGTTACTCAGTGTTTGGACCAAATTGCAGCATAATATCTCAATATTTGGCTTAGTTATGGTGGAAACATGACCCCCTGTATATATGAATTACTGCAAGCAGTATATTCCATCCCAAGTCGCAGAATCTCCCTGCAGCACACTTACTGCTAACTGTAAGTCCCAAAGCTGTTGCATATTTATTGGGGCCACCCCCTCACTCTTTGGCCCAAATTGCAGCATTACATCCCAATATCTGGCTTAGCCCTGCTGCCAAAATGGCACCCCAGGTATATGGGTTTTATGCAGCTAGACCACCCCATTGCAGGTTACAGAGCAATGTGACATGGGTTTAACCCAGTCTGTAGGTCTCAAAGCTATTTCGTATTTATTGTGGTCATTCACTTAGCGTCTGGACCAAATTGGAGCATTAAAGCTCAATGTTTGTCTTAGTTATGGTGGAAACATGACCCCTGCATATATTAATATACTGCAACCAGTGTAGCCCATTTCCAGTCGTAAAAGCTTGCGACAAGAGTTTCCTTTATAGATGTATGTCCCAAAGCTGTTACATATTTATTAGTGTCACCCACCTAATCTTTGGCCCAAATTGCAGCATTACATCCCAATATTTGGCTTAGTTATGCTGCCAAAATGGCGCCCCAGGTATATGGGTTTTATGCAGCTAGACCACCCCATTGCAGGTTACAGAGCAATGTGACATAGATTAACCCAATTCGAAGGTGTCAAAGCTATTCCATCTTTATTGGTAATTGTTACTCAGTGTTTGGACCAAATTGCAGCATAATATCTCAATATTTGGCTTAGTTATGGTGGAAACATGACCCCCTGTATATATGAATTACTGCAAGCAGTATATTCCATCCCAAGTCGCAGAATCTCCCTGCAGCAGACTTACTGCTAGCTGTAAGTCCCAAAGCTGTTGCATATTTATTGGGGCCACCCCCTCACTCTTTGGCCCAAATTGCAGCATTACATCCCAATATCTGGCTTAGCCCTGCTGCCAAAATGGCACCCCAGGTATATGGGTTTTATGCAGCTAGACCACCCCATTGCAGGTTACAGAGCAATGTGACATGGGTTTAACCCAGTCTGTAGGTCTCAAAGCTATTTCGTATTTATTGTGGTCATTCACTTAGCGTCTGGACCAAATTGGAGCATTAAAGCTCAATGTTTGTCTTAGTTATGGTGGAAACATGACCCCTGCATATATTAATATACTGCAACCAGTGTAGCCCATTTCCAGTCGTAAAAGCTTGCGACAAGAGTTTCCTTTATAGATGTAAGTCCCAAAGCTGTTACATATTTATTAGTGTCACCCACCTAATCTTTGGCCCAAATTGCAGCATTACATCCCAATATTTGGCTTAGTTATGCTGCCAAAATGGCGCCCCAGGTATATGGGTTTTATGCAGCTAGACCACCCCATTGCAGGTTACAGAGCAATGTGACATAGATTAACCCAATTCGAAGGTGTCAAAGCTATTCCATCTTTATTGGTAATTGTTACTCAGTGTTTGGACCAAATTGCAGCATAATATCTCAATATTTGGCTTAGTTATGGTGGAAACATGACCCCCTGTATATATGAATTACTGCAAGCAGTATATTCCATCCCAAGTCGCAGAATCTCCCTGCAGCACACTTACTGCTAACTGTAAGTCCCAAAGCTGTTGCATATTTATTGGGGCCACCCCCTCACTCTTTGGCCCAAATTGCAGCATTACATCCCAATATCTGGCTTAGCCCTGCTGCCAAAATGGCACCCCAGGTATATGGGTTTTATGCAGCTAGACCACCCCATTGCAGGTTACAGAGCAATGTGACATGGGTTTAACCCAGTCTGTAGGTCTCAAAGCTATTTCGTATTTATTGTGGTCATTCACTTAGCGTCTGGACCAAATTGGAGCATTAAAGCTCAATGTTTGTCTTAGTTATGGTGGAAACATGACCCCTGCATATATTAATATACTGCAACCAGTGTAGCCCATTTCCAGTCGTAAAAGCTTGCGACAAGAGTTTCCTTTATAGATGTAAGTCCCAAAGCTGTTACATATTTATTAGTGTCACCCACCTAATCTTTGGCCCAAATTGCAGCATTACATCCCAATATTTGGCTTAGTTATGCTGCCAAAATGGCGCCCCAGGTATATGGGTTTTATGCAGCTAGACCACCCCATTGCAGGTTACAGAGCAATGTGACATAGATTAACCCAATTCGAAGGTGTCAAAGCTATTCCATCTTTATTGGTAATTGTTACTCAGTGTTTGGACCAAATTGCAGCATAATATCTCAATATTTGGCTTAGTTATGGTGGAAACATGACCCCCTGTATATATGAATTACTGCAAGCAGTATATTCCATCCCAAGTCGCAGAATCTCCCTGCAGCAGACTTACTGCTAGCTGTAAGTCCCAAAGCTGTTGCATATTTATTGGGGCCACCCCCTCACTCTTTGGCCCAAATTGCAGCATTACATCCCAATATCTGGCTTAGCCCTGCTGCCAAAATGGCACCCCAGGTATATGGGTTTTATGCAGCTAGACCACCCCATTGCAGGTTACAGAGCAATGTGACATGGGTTTAACCCAGTCTGTAGGTCTCAAAGCTATTTCGTATTTATTGTGGTCATTCACTTAGCGTCTGGACCAAATTGGAGCATTAAAGCTCAATGTTTGTCTTAGTTATGGTGGAAACATGACCCCTGCATATATTAATATACTGCAACCAGTGTAGCCCATTTCCAGTCGTAAAAGCTTGTGACAAGAGTTTCCTTTATAGATGTAAGTCCCAAAGCTGTTACATATTTATTAGTGTCACCCACCTAATCTTTGGCCCAAATTGCAGCATTACATCCCAATATTTGGCTTAGTTATGCTGCCAAAATGGCGCCCCAGGTATATGGGTTTTATGCAGCTAGACCACCCCATTGCAGGTTACAGAGCAATGTGACATAGATTAACCCAATTCGAAGGTGTCAAAGCTATTCCATCTTTATTGGTAATTGTTACTCAGTGTTTGGACCAAATTGCAGCATAATATCTCAATATTTGGCTTAGTTATGGTGGAAACATGACCCCCTGTATATATGAATTACTGCAAGCAGTATATTCCATCCCAAGTCGCAGAATCTCCCTGCAGCAGACTTACTGCTAGCTGTAAGTCCCAAAGCTGTTGCATATTTATTGGGGCCACCCCCTCACTCTTTGGCCCAAATTGCAGCATTACATCCCAATATCTGGCTTAGCCCTGCTGCCAAAATGGCACCCCAGGTATATGGGTTTTATGCAGCTAGACCACCCCATTGCAGGTTACAGAGCAATGTGACATGGGTTTAACCCAGTCTGTAGGTCTCAAAGCTATTTCGTATTTATTGTGGTCATTCACTTAGCGTCTGGACCAAATTGGAGCATTAAAGCTCAATGTTTGTCTTAGTTATGGTGGAAACATGACCCCTGCATATATTAATATACTGCAACCAGTGTAGCCCATTTCCAGTCGTAAAAGCTTGCGACAAGAGTTTCCTTTATAGATGTAAGTCCCAAAGCTGTTACATATTTATTAGTGTCACCCACCTAATCTTTGGCCCAAATTGCAGCATTACATCCCAATATTTGGCTTAGTTATGCTGCCAAAATGGCGCCCCAGGTATATGGGTTTTATGCAGCTAGACCACCCCATTGCAGGTTACAGAGCAATGTGACATAGATTAACCCAATTCGAAGGTGTCAAAGCTATTCCATCTTTATTGGTAATTGTTACTCAGTGTTTGGACCAAATTGCAGCATAATATCTCAATATTTGGCTTAGTTATGGTGGAAACATGACCCCCTGTATATATGAATTACTGCAAGCAGTATATTCCATCCCAAGTCGCAGAATCTCCCTGCAGCAGACTTACTGCTAGCTGTAAGTCCCAAAGCTGTTGCATATTTATTGGGGCCACCCCCTCACTCTTTGGCCCAAATTGCAGCATTACATCCCAATATCTGGCTTAGCCCTGCTGCCAAAATGGCACCCCAGGTATATGGGTTTTATGCAGCTAGACCACCCCATTGCAGGTTACAGAGCAATGTGACATGGGTTTAACCCAGTCTGTAGGTCTCAAAGCTATTTCGTATTTATTGTGGTCATTCACTTAGCGTCTGGACCAAATTGGAGCATTAAAGCTCAATGTTTGTCTTAGTTATGGTGGAAACATGACCCCTGCATATATTAATATACTGCAACCAGTGTAGCCCATTTCCAGTCGTAAAAGCTTGCGACAAGAGTTTCCTTTATAGATGTAAGTCCCAAAGCTGTTACATATTTATTAGTGTCACCCACCTAATCTTTGGCCCAAATTGCAGCATTACATCCCAATATTTGGCTTAGTTATGCTGCCAAAATGGCGCCCCAGGTATATGGGTTTTATGCAGCTAGACCACCCCATTGCAGGTTACAGAGCAATGTGACATAGATTAACCCAATTCGAAGGTGTCAAAGCTATTCCATCTTTATTGGTAATTGTTACTCAGTGTTTGGACCAAATTGCAGCATAATATCTCAATATTTGGCTTAGTTATGGTGGAAACATGACCCCCTGTATATATGAATTACTGCAAGCAGTATATTCCATCCCAAGTCGCAGAATCTCCCTGCAGCAGACTTACTGCTAGCTGTAAGTCCCAAAGCTGTTGCATATTTATTGGGGCCACCCCCTCACTCTTTGGCCCAAATTGCAGCATTACATCCCAATATCTGGCTTAGCCCTGCTGCCAAAATGGCACCCCAGGTATATGGGTTTTATGCAGCTAGACCACCCCATTGCAGGTTACAGAGCAATGTGACATGGGTTTAACCCAGTCTGTAGGTCTCAAAGCTATTTCGTATTTATTGTGGTCATTCACTTAGCGTCTGGACCAAATTGGAGCATTAAAGCTCAATGTTTGTCTTAGTTATGGTGGAAACATGACCCCTGCATATATTAATATACTGCAACCAGTGTAGCCCATTTCCAGTCGTAAAAGCTTGCGACAAGAGTTTCCTTTATAGATGTAAGTCCCAAAGCTGTTACATATTTATTAGTGTCACCCACCTAATCTTTGGCCCAAATTGCAGCATTACATCCCAATATTTGGCTTAGTTATGCTGCCAAAATGGCGCCCCAGGTATATGGGTTTTATGCAGCTAGACCACCCCATTGCAGGTTACAGAGCAATGTGACATAGATTAACCCAATTCGAAGGTGTCAAAGCTATTCCATCTTTATTGGTAATTGTTACTCAGTGTTTGGACCAAATTGCAGCATAATATCTCAATATTTGGCTTAGTTATGGTGGAAACATGACCCCCTGTATATATGAATTACTGCAAGCAGTATATTCCATCCCAAGTCGCAGAATCTCCCTGCAGCAGACTTACTGCTAGCTGTAAGTCCCAAAGCTGTTGCATATTTATTGGGGCCACCCCCTCACTCTTTGGCCCAAATTGCAGCATTACATCCCAATATCTGGCTTAGCCCTGCTGCCAAAATGGCACCCCAGGTATATGGGTTTTATGCAGCTAGACCACCCCATTGCAGGTTACAGAGCAATGTGACATGGGTTTAACCCAGTCTGTAGGTCTCAAAGCTATTTCGTATTTATTGTGGTCATTCACTTAGCGTCTGGACCAAATTGGAGCATTAAAGCTCAATGTTTGTCTTAGTTATGGTGGAAACATGACCCCTGCATATATTAATATACTGCAACCAGTGTAGCCCATTTCCAGTCGTAAAAGCTTGCGACAAGAGTTTCCTTTATAGATGTAAGTCCCAAAGCTGTTACATATTTATTAGTGTCACCCACCTAATCTTTGGCCCAAATTGCAGCATTACATCCCAATATTTGGCTTAGTTATGCTGCCAAAATGGCGCCCCAGGTATATGGCTTTTATGCAGCTAGACCACCCCATTGCAGGTTACAGAGCAATGTGACATAGATTAACCCAATTCGAAGGTGTCAAAGCTATTCCATCTTTATTGGTAATTGTTACTCAGTGTTTGGACCAAATTGCAGCATAATATCTCAATATTTGGCTTAGTTATGGTGGAAACATGACCCCCTGTATATATGAATTACTGCAAGCAGTATATTCCATCCCAAGTCGCAGAATCTCCCTGCAGCAGACTTACTGCTAGCTGTAAGTCCCAAAGCTGTTGCATATTTATTGGGGCCACCCCCTCACTCTTTGGCCCAAATTGCAGCATTACATCCCAATATCTGGCTTAGCCCTGCTGCCAAAATGGCACCCCAGGTATATGGGTTTTATGCAGCTAGACCACCCCATTGCAGGTTACAGAGCAATGTGACATGGGTTTAACCCAGTCTGTAGGTCTCAAAGCTATTTCGTATTTATTGTGGTCATTCACTTAGCGTCTGGACCAAATTGGAGCATTAAAGCTCAATGTTTGTCTTAGTTATGGTGGAAACATGACCCCTGCATATATTAATATACTGCAACCAGTGTAGCCCATTTCCAGTCGTAAAAGCTTGCTACAAGAGTTTCCTTTATAGATGTAAGTCCCAAAGCTGTTACATATTTATTAGTGTCACCCACCTAATCTTTGGCCCAAATTGCAGCATTACATCCCAATATTTGGCTTAGTTATGCTGCCAAAATGGCGCCCCAGGTATATGGGTTTTATGCAGCTAGACCACCCCATTGCAGGTTACAGAGCAATGTGACATAGATTAACCCAATTCGAAGGTGTCAAAGCTATTCCATCTTTATTGGTAATTGTTACTCAGTGTTTGGACCAAATTGCAGCATAATATCTCAATATTTGGCTTAGTTATGGTGGAAACATGACCCCCTGTATATATGAATTACTGCAAGCAGTATATTCCATCCCAAGTCGCAGAATCTCCCTGCAGCAGACTTACTGCTAGCTGTAAGTCCCAAAGCTGTTGCATATTTATTGGGGCCACCCCCTCACTCTTTGGCCCAAATTGCAGCATTACATCCCAATATCTGGCTTAGCCCTGCTGCCAAAATGGCACCCCAGGTATATGGGTTTTATGCAGCTAGACCACCCCATTGCAGGTTACAGAGCAATGTGACATGGGTTTAACCCAGTCTGTAGGTCTCAAAGCTATTTCGTATTTATTGTGGTCATTCACTTAGCGTCTGGACCAAATTGGAGCATTAAAGCTCAATGTTTGTCTTAGTTATGGTGGAAACATGACCCCTGCATATATTAATATACTGCAACCAGTGTAGCCCATTTCCAGTCGTAAAAGCTTGCGACAAGAGTTTCCTTTATAGATGTAAGTCCCAAAGCTGTTACATATTTATTAGTGTCACCCACCTAATCTTTGGCCCAAATTGCAGCATTACATCCCAATATTTGGCTTAGTTATGCTGCCAAAATGGCGCCCCAGGTATATGGGTTTTATGCAGCTAGACCACCCCATTGCAGGTTACAGAGCAATGTGACATAGATTAACCCAATTCGAAGGTGTCAAAGCTATTCCATCTTTATTGGTAATTGTTACTCAGTGTTTGGACCAAATTGCAGCATAATATCTCAATATTTGGCTTAGTTATGGTGGAAACATGACCCCCTGTATATATGAATTACTGCAAGCAGTATATTCCATCCCAAGTCGCAGAATCTCCCTGCAGCAGACTTACTGCTAGCTGTAAGTCCCAAAGCTGTTGCATATTTATTGGGGCCACCCCCTCACTCTTTGGCCCAAATTGCAGCATTACATCCCAATATCTGGCTTAGCCCTGCTGCCAAAATGGCACCCCAGGTATATGGGTTTTATGCAGCTAGACCACCCCATTGCAGGTTACAGAGCAATGTGACATGGGTTTAACCCAGTCTGTAGGTCTCAAAGCTATTTCGTATTTATTGTGGTCATTCACTTAGCGTCTGGACCAAATTGGAGCATTAAAGCTCAATGTTTGTCTTAGTTATGGTGGAAACATGACCCCTGCATATATTAATATACTGCAACCAGTGTAGCCCATTTCCAGTCGTAAAAGCTTGCGACAAGAGTTTCCTTTATAGATGTAAGTCCCAAAGCTGTTACATATTTATTAGTGTCACCCACCTAATCTTTGGCCCAAATTGCAGCATTACATCCCAATATTTGGCTTAGTTATGCTGCCAAAATGGCGCCCCAGGTATATGGGTTTTATGCAGCTAGACCACCCCATTGCAGGTTACAGAGCAATGTGACATAGATTAACCCAATTCGAAGGTGTCAAAGCTATTCCATCTTTATTGGTAATTGTTACTCAGTGTTTGGACCAAATTGCAGCATAATATCTCAATATTTGGCTTAGTTATGGTGGAAACATGACCCCCTGTATATATGAATTACTGCAAGCAGTATATTCCATCCCAAGTCGCAGAATCTCCCTGCAGCAGACTTACTGCTAGCTGTAAGTCCCAAAGCTGTTGCATATTTATTGGGGCCACCCCCTCACTCTTTGGCCCAAATTGCAGCATTACATCCCAATATCTGGCTTAGCCCTGCTGCCAAAATGGCACCCCAGGTATATGGGTTTTATGCAGCTAGACCACCCCATTGCAGGTTACAGAGCAATGTGACATGGGTTTAACCCAGTCTGTAGGTCTCAAAGCTATTTCGTATTTATTGTGGTCATTCACTTAGCGTCTGGACCAAATTGGAGCATTAAAGCTCAATGTTTGTCTTAGTTATGGTGGAAACATGACCCCTGCATATATTAATATACTGCAACCAGTGTAGCCCATTTCCAGTCGTAAAAGCTTGCGACAAGAGTTTCCTTTATAGATGTAAGTCCCAAAGCTGTTACATATTTATTAGTGTCACCCACCTAATCTTTGGCCCAAATTGCAGCATTACATCCCAATATTTGGCTTAGTTATGCTGCCAAAATGGCGCCCCAGGTATATGGGTTTTATGCAGCTAGACCACCCCATTGCAGGTTACAGAGCAATGTGACATAGATTAACCCAATTCGAAGGTGTCAAAGCTATTCCATCTTTATTGGTAATTGTTACTCAGTGTTTGGACCAAATTGCAGCATAATATCTCAATATTTGGCTTAGTTATGGTGGAAACATGACCCCCTGTATATATGAATTACTGCAAGCAGTATATTCCATCCCAAGTCGCAGAATCTCCCTGCAGCAGACTTACTGCTAGCTGTAAGTCCCAAAGCTGTTGCATATTTATTGGGGCCACCCCCTCACTCTTTGGCCCAAATTGCAGCATTACATCCCAATATCTGGCTTAGCCCTGCTGCCAAAATGGCACCCCAGGTATATGGGTTTTATGCAGCTAGACCACCCCATTGCAGGTTACAGAGCAATGTGACATGGGTTTAACCCAGTCTGTAGGTCTCAAAGCTATTTCGTATTTATTGTGGTCATTCACTTAGCGTCTGGACCAAATTGGAGCATTAAAGCTCAATGTTTGTCTTAGTTATGGTGGAAACATGACCCCTGCATATATTAATATACTGCAACCAGTGTAGCCCATTTCCAGTCGTAAAAGCTTGCGACAAGAGTTTCCTTTATAGATGTAAGTCCCAAAGCTGTTACATATTTATTAGTGTCACCCACCTAATCTTTGGCCCAAATTGCAGCATTACATCCCAATATTTGGCTTAGTTATGCTGCCAAAATGGCGCCCCAGGTATATGGGTTTTATGCAGCTAGACCACCCCATTGCAGGTTACAGAGCAATGTGACATAGATTAACCCAATTCGAAGGTGTCAAAGCTATTCCATCTTTATTGGTAATTGTTACTCAGTGTTTGGACCAAATTGCAGCATAATATCTCAATATTTGGCTTAGTTATGGTGGAAACATGACCCCCTGTATATATGAATTACTGCAAGCAGTATATTCCATCCCAAGTCGCAGAATCTCCCTGCAGCAGACTTACTGCTAGCTGTAAGTCCCAAAGCTGTTGCATATTTATTGGGGCCACCCCCTCACTCTTTGGCCCAAATTGCAGCATTACATCCCAATATCTGGCTTAGCCCTGCTGCCAAAATGGCACCCCAGGTATATGGGTTTTATGCAGCTAGACCACCCCATTGCAGGTTACAGAGCAATGTGACATGGGTTTAACCCAGTCTGTAGGTCTCAAAGCTATTTCGTATTTATTGTGGTCATTCACTTAGCGTCTGGACCAAATTGGAGCATTAAAGCTCAATGTTTGTCTTAGTTATGGTGGAAACATGACCCCTGCATATATTAATATACTGCAACCAGTGTAGCCCATTTCCAGTCGTAAAAGCTTGCGACAAGAGTTTCCTTTATAGATGTAAGTCCCAAAGCTGTTACATATTTATTAGTGTCACCCACCTAATCTTTGGCCCAAATTGCAGCATTACATCCCAATATTTGGCTTAGTTATGCTGCCAAAATGGCGCCCCAGGTATATGGGTTTTATGCAGCTAGACCACCCCATTGCAGGTTACAGAGCAATGTGACATAGATTAACCCAATTCGAAGGTGTCAAAGCTATTCCATCTTTATTGGTAATTGTTACTCAGTGTTTGGACCAAATTGCAGCATAATATCTCAATATTTGGCTTAGTTATGGTGGAAACATGACCCCCTGTATATATGAATTACTGCAAGCAGTATATTCCATCCCAAGTCGCAGAATCTCCCTGCAGCAGACTTACTGCTAGCTGTAAGTCCCAAAGCTGTTGCATATTTATTGGGGCCACCCCCTCACTCTTTGGCCCAAATTGCAGCATTACATCCCAATATCTGGCTTAGCCCTGCTGCCAAAATGGCACCCCAGGTATATTGGTTTTATGCAGCTAGACCACCCCATTGCAGGTTACAGAGCAATGTGACATGGGTTTAACCCAGTCTGTAGGTCTCAAAGCTATTTCGTATTTATTGTGGTCATTCACTTAGCGTCTGGACCAAATTGGAGCATTAAAGCTCAATGTTTGTCTTAGTTATGGTGGAAACATGACCCCTGCATATATTAATATACTGCAACCAGTGTAGCCCATTTCCAGTCGTAAAAGCTTGCGACAAGAGTTTCCTTTATAGATGTAAGTCCCAAAGCTGTTACATATTTATTAGTGTCACCCACCTAATCTTTGGCCCAAATTGCAGCATTACATCCCAATATTTGGCTTAGTTATGCTGCCAAAATGGCGCCCCAGGTATATGGGTTTTATGCAGCTAGACCACCCCATTGCAGGTTACAGAGCAATGTGACATAGATTAACCCAATTCGAAGGTGTCAAAGCTATTCCATCTTTATTGGTAATTGTTACTCAGTGTTTGGACCAAATTGCAGCATAATATCTCAATATTTGGCTTAGTTATGGTGGAAACATGACCCCCTGTATATATGAATTACTGCAAGCAGTATATTCCATCCCAAGTCGCAGAATCTCCCTGCAGCAGACTTACTGCTAGCTGTAAGTCCCAAAGCTGTTGCATATTTATTGGGGCCACCCCCTCACTCTTTGGCCCAAATTGCAGCATTACATCCCAATATCTGGCTTAGCCCTGCTGCCAAAATGGCACCCCAGGTATATGGGTTTTATGCAGCTAGACCACCCCATTGCAGGTTACAGAGCAATGTGACATGGGTTTAACCCAGTCTGTAGGTCTCAAAGCTATTTCGTATTTATTGTGGTCATTCACTTAGCGTCTGGACCAAATTGGAGCATTAAAGCTCAATGTTTGTCTTAGTTATGGTGGAAACATGACCCCTGCATATATTAATATACTGCAACCAGTGTAGCCCATTTCCAGTCGTAAAAGCTTGCGACAAGAGTTTCCTTTATAGATGTAAGTCCCAAAGCTGTTACATATTTATTAGTGTCACCCACCTAATCTTTGGCCCAAATTGCAGCATTACATCCCAATATTTGGCTTAGTTATGCTGCCAAAATGGCGCCCCAGGTATATGGGTTTTATGCAGCTAGACCACCCCATTGCAGGTTACAGAGCAATGTGACATAGATTAACCCAATTCGAAGGTGTCAAAGCTATTCCATCTTTATTGGTAATTGTTACTCAGTGTTTGGACCAAATTGCAGCATAATATCTCAATATTTGGCTTAGTTATGGTGGAAACATGACCCCCTGTATATATGAATTACTGCAAGCAGTATATTCCATCCCAAGTCGCAGAATCTCCCTGCAGCAGACTTACTGCTAGCTGTAAGTCCCAAAGCTGTTGCATATTTATTGGGGCCACCCCCTCACTCTTTGGCCCAAATTGCAGCATTACATCCCAATATCTGGCTTAGCCCTGCTGCCAAAATGGCACCCCAGGTATATGGGTTTTATGCAGCTAGACCACCCCATTGCAGGTTACAGAGCAATGTGACATGGGTTTAACCCAGTCTGTAGGTCTCAAAGCTATTTCGTATTTATTGTGGTCATTCACTTAGCGTCTGGACCAAATTGGAGCATTAAAGCTCAATGTTTGTCTTAGTTATGGTGGAAACATGACCCCTGCATATATTAATATACTGCAACCAGTGTAGCCCATTTCCAGTCGTAAAAGCTTGCGACAAGAGTTTCCTTTATAGATGTAAGTCCCAAAGCTGTTACATATTTATTAGTGTCACCCACCTAATCTTTGGCCCAAATTGCAGCATTACATCCCAATATTTGGCTTAGTTATGCTGCCAAAATGGCGCCCCAGGTATATGGGTTTTATGCAGCTAGACCACCCCATTGCAGGTTACAGAGCAATGTGACATAGATTAACCCAATTCGAAGGTGTCAAAGCTATTCCATCTTTATTGGTAATTGTTACTCAGTGTTTGGACCAAATTGCAGCATAATATCTCAATATTTGGCTTAGTTATGGTGGAAACATGACCCCCTGTATATATGAATTACTGCAAGCAGTATATTCCATCCCAAGTCGCAGAATCTCCCTGCAGCAGACTTACTGCTAGCTGTAAGTCCCAAAGCTGTTGCATATTTATTGGGGCCACCCCCTCACTCTTTGGCCCAAATTGCAGCATTACATCCCAATATCTGGCTTAGCCCTGCTGCCAAAATGGCACCCCAGGTATATGGGTTTTATGCAGCTAGACCACCCCATTGCAGGTTACAGAGCAATGTGACATGGGTTTAACCCAGTCTGTAGGTCTCAAAGCTATTTCGTATTTATTGTGGTCATTCACTTAGCGTCTGGACCAAATTGGAGCATTAAAGCTCAATGTTTGTCTTAGTTATGGTGGAAACATGACCCCTGCATATATTAATATACTGCAACCAGTGTAGCCCATTTCCAGTCGTAAAAGCTTGCGACAAGAGTTTCCTTTATAGATGTAAGTCCCAAAGCTGTTACATATTTATTAGTGTCACCCACCTAATCTTTGGCCCAAATTGCAGCATTACATCCCAATATTTGGCTTAGTTATGCTGCCAAAATGGCGCCCCAGGTATATGGGTTTTATGCAGCTAGACCACCCCATTGCAGGTTACAGAGCAATGTGACATAGATTAACCCAATTCGAAGGTGTCAAAGCTATTCCATCTTTATTGGTAATTGTTACTCAGTGTTTGGACCAAATTGCAGCATAATATCTCAATATTTGGCTTAGTTATGGTGGAAACATGACCCCCTGTATATATGAATTACTGCAAGCAGTATATTCCATCCCAAGTCGCAGAATCTCCCTGCAGCAGACTTACTGCTAGCTGTAAGTCCCAAAGCTGTTGCATATTTATTGGGGCCACCCCCTCACTCTTTGGCCCAAATTGCAGCATTACATCCCAATATCTGGCTTAGCCCTGCTGCCAAAATGGCACCCCAGGTATATGGGTTTTATGCAGCTAGACCACCCCATTGCAGGTTACAGAGCAATGTGACATGGGTTTAACCCAGTCTGTAGGTCTCAAAGCTATTTCGTATTTATTGTGGTCATTCACTTAGCGTCTGGACCAAATTGGAGCATTAAAGCTCAATGTTTGTCTTAGTTATGGTGGAAACATGACCCCTGCATATATTAATATACTGCAACCAGTGTAGCCCATTTCCAGTCGTAAAAGCTTGCGACAAGAGTTTCCTTTATAGATGTAAGTCCCAAAGCTGTTACATATTTATTAGTGTCACCCACCTAATCTTTGGCCCAAATTGCAGCATTACATCCCAATATTTGGCTTAGTTATGCTGCCAAAATGGCGCCCCAGGTATATGGGTTTTATGCAGCTAGACCACCCCATTGCAGGTTACAGAGCAATGTGACATAGATTAACCCAATTCGAAGGTGTCAAAGCTATTCCATCTTTATTGGTAATTGTTACTCAGTGTTTGGACCAAATTGCAGCATAATATCTCAATATTTGGCTTAGTTATGGTGGAAACATGACCCCCTGTATATATGAATTACTGCAAGCAGTATATTCCATCCCAAGTCGCAGAATCTCCCTGCAGCAGACTTACTGCTAGCTGTAAGTCCCAAAGCTGTTGCATATTTATTGGGGCCACCCCCTCACTCTTTGGCCCAAATTGCAGCATTACATCCCAATATCTGGCTTAGCCCTGCTGCCAAAATGGCACCCCAGGTATATGGGTTTTATGCAGCTAGACCACCCCATTGCAGGTTACAGAGCAATGTGACATGGGTTTAACCCAGTCTGTAGGTCTCAAAGCTATTTCGTATTTATTGTGGTCATTCACTTAGCGTCTGGACCAAATTGGAGCATTAAAGCTCAATGTTTGTCTTAGTTATGGTGGAAACATGACCCCTGCATATATTAATATACTGCAACCAGTGTAGCCCATTTCCAGTCGTAAAAGCTTGCGACAAGAGTTTCCTTTATAGATGTAAGTCCCAAAGCTGTTACATATTTATTAGTGTCACCCACCTAATCTTTGGCCCAAATTGCAGCATTACATCCCAATATTTGGCTTAGTTATGCTGCCAAAATGGCGCCCCAGGTATATGGGTTTTATGCAGCTAGACCACCCCATTGCAGGTTACAGAGCAATGTGACATAGATTAACCCAATTCGAAGGTGTCAAAGCTATTCCATCTTTATTGGTAATTGTTACTCAGTGTTTGGACCAAATTGCAGCATAATATCTCAATATTTGGCTTAGTTATGGTGGAAACATGACCCCCTGTATATATGAATTACTGCAAGCAGTATATTCCATCCCAAGTCGCAGAATCTCCCTGCAGCAGACTTACTGCTAGCTGTAAGTCCCAAAGCTGTTGCATATTTATTGGGGCCACCCCCTCACTCTTTGGCCCAAATTGCAGCATTACATCCCAATATCTGGCTTAGCCCTGCTGCCAAAATGGCACCCCAGGTATATGGGTTTTATGCAGCTAGACCACCCCATTGCAGGTTACAGAGCAATGTGACATGAGTTTAACCCAGTCTGTAGGTCTCAAAGCTATTTCGTATTTATTGTGGTCATTCACTTAGCGTCTGGACCAAATTGGAGCATTAAAGCTCAATGTTTGTCTTAGTTATGGTGGAAACATGACCCCTGCATATATTAATATACTGCAACCAGTGTAGCCCATTTCCAGTCGTAAAAGCTTGCGACAAGAGTTTCCTTTATAGATGTAAGTCCCAAAGCTGTTACATATTTATTAGTGTCACCCACCTAATCTTTGGCCCAAATTGCAGCATTACATCCCAATATTTGGCTTAGTTATGCTGCCAAAATGGCGCCCCAGGTATATGGGTTTTATGCAGCTAGACCACCCCATTGCAGGTTACAGAGCAATGTGACATAGATTAACCCAATTCGAAGGTGTCAAAGCTATTCCATCTTTATTGGTAATTGTTACTCAGTGTTTGGACCAAATTGCAGCATAATATCTCAATATTTGGCTTAGTTATGGTGGAAACATGACCCCCTGTATATATGAATTACTGCAAGCAGTATATTCCATCCCAAGTCGCAGAATCTCCCTGCAGCAGACTTACTGCTAGCTGTAAGTCCCAAAGCTGTTGCATATTTATTGGGGCCACCCCCTCACTCTTTGGCCCAAATTGCAGCATTACATCCCAATATCTGGCTTAGCCCTGCTGCCAAAATGGCACCCCAGGTATATGGGTTTTATGCAGCTAGACCACCCCATTGCAGGTTACAGAGCAATGTGACATGGGTTTAACCCAGTCTGTAGGTCTCAAAGCTATTTCGTATTTATTGTGGTCATTCACTTAGCGTCTGGACCAAATTGGAGCATTAAAGCTCAATGTTTGTCTTAGTTATGGTGGAAACATGACCCCTGCATATATTAATATACTGCAACCAGTGTAGCCCATTTCCAGTCGTAAAAGCTTGCGACAAGAGTTTCCTTTATAGATGTAAGTCCCAAAGCTGTTACATATTTATTAGTGTCACCCACCTAATCTTTGGCCCAAATTGCAGCATTACATCCCAATATTTGGCTTAGTTATGCTGCCAAAATGGCGCCCCAGGTATATGGGTTTTATGCAGCTAGACCACCCCATTGCAGGTTACAGAGCAATGTGACATAGATTAACCCAATTCGAAGGTGTCAAAGCTATTCCATCTTTATTGGTAATTGTTACTCAGTGTTTGGACCAAATTGCAGCATAATATCTCAATATTTGGCTTAGTTATGGTGGAAACATGACCCCCTGTATATATGAATTACTGCAAGCAGTATATTCCATCCCAAGTCGCAGAATCTCCCTGCAGCAGACTTACTGCTAGCTGTAAGTCCCAAAGCTGTTGCATATTTATTGGGGCCACCCCCTCACTCTTTGGCCCAAATTGCAGCATTACATCCCAATATCTGGCTTAGCCCTGCTGCCAAAATGGCACCCCAGGTATATGGGTTTTATGCAGCTAGACCACCCCATTGCAGGTTACAGAGCAATGTGACATGGGTTTAACCCAGTCTGTAGGTCTCAAAGCTATTTCGTATTTATTGTGGTCATTCACTTAGCGTCTGGACCAAATTGGAGCATTAAAGCTCAATGTTTGTCTTAGTTATGGTGGAAACATGACCCCTGCATATATTAATATACTGCAACCAGTGTAGCCCATTTCCAGTCGTAAAAGCTTGCGACAAGAGTTTCCTTTATAGATGTAAGTCCCAAAGCTGTTACATATTTATTAGTGTCACCCACCTAATCTTTGGCCCAAATTGCAGCATTACATCCCAATATTTGGCTTAGTTATGCTGCCAAAATGGCGCCCCAGGTATATGGGTTTTATGCAGCTAGACCACCCCATTGCAGGTTACAGAGCAATGTGACATAGATTAACCCAATTCGAAGGTGTCAAAGCTATTCCATCTTTATTGGTAATTGTTACTCAGTGTTTGGACCAAATTGCAGCATAATATCTCAATATTTGGCTTAGTTATGGTGGAAACATGACCCCCTGTATATATGAATTACTGCAAGCAGTATATTCCATCCCAAGTCGCAGAATCTCCCTGCAGCAGACTTACTGCTAGCTGTAAGTCCCAAAGCTGTTGCATATTTATTGGGGCCACCCCCTCACTCTTTGGCCCAAATTGCAGCATTACATCCCAATATCTGGCTTAGCCCTGCTGCCAAAATGGCACCCCAGGTATATGGGTTTTATGCAGCTAGACCACCCCATTGCAGGTTACAGAGCAATGTGACATGGGTTTAACCCAGTCTGTAGGTCTCAAAGCTATTTCGTATTTATTGTGGTCATTCACTTAGCGTCTGGACCAAATTGGAGCATTAAAGCTCAATGTTTGTCTTAGTTATGGTGGAAACATGACCCCTGCATATATTAATATACTGCAACCAGTGTAGCCCATTTCCAGTCGTAAAAGCTTGCGACAAGAGTTTCCTTTATAGATGTAAGTCCCAAAGCTGTTACATATTTATTAGTGTCACCCACCTAATCTTTGGCCCAAATTGCAGCATTACATCCCAATATTTGGCTTAGTTATGCTGCCAAAATGGCGCCCCAGGTATATGGGTTTTATGCAGCTAGACCACCCCATTGCAGGTTACAGAGCAATGTGACATAGATTAACCCAATTCGAAGGTGTCAAAGCTATTCCATCTTTATTGGTAATTGTTACTCAGTGTTTGGACCAAATTGCAGCATAATATCTCAATATTTGGCTTAGTTATGGTGGAAACATGACCCCCTGTATATATGAATTACTGCAAGCAGTATATTCCATCCCAAGTCGCAGAATCTCCCTGCAGCAGACTTACTGCTAGCTGTAAGTCCCAAAGCTGTTGCATATTTATTGGGGCCACCCCCTCACTCTTTGGCCCAAATTGCAGCATTACATCCCAATATCTGGCTTAGCCCTGCTGCCAAAATGGCACCCCAGGTATATGGGTTTTATGCAGCTAGACCACCCCATTGCAGGTTACAGAGCAATGTGACATGGGTTTAACCCAGTCTGTAGGTCTCAAAGCTATTTCGTATTTATTGTGGTCATTCACTTAGCGTCTGGACCAAATTGGAGCATTAAAGCTCAATGTTTGTCTTAGTTATGGTGGAAACATGACCCCTGCATATATTAATATACTGCAACCAGTGTAGCCCATTTCCAGTCGTAAAAGCTTGCGACAAGAGTTTCCTTTATAGATGTAAGTCCCAAAGCTGTTACATATTTATTAGTGTCACCCACCTAATCTTTGGCCCAAATTGCAGCATTACATCCCAATATTTGGCTTAGTTATGCTGCCAAAATGGCGCCCCAGGTATATGGGTTTTATGCAGCTAGACCACCCCATTGCAGGTTACAGAGCAATGTGACATAGATTAACCCAATTCGAAGGTGTCAAAGCTATTCCATCTTTATTGGTAATTGTTACTCAGTGTTTGGACCAAATTGCAGCATAATATCTCAATATTTGGCTTAGTTATGGTGGAAACATGACCCCCTGTATATATGAATTACTGCAAGCAGTATATTCCATCCCAAGTCGCAGAATCTCCCTGCAGCAGACTTACTGCTAGCTGTAAGTCCCAAAGCTGTTGCATATTTATTGGGGCCACCCCCTCACTCTTTGGCCCAAATTGCAGCATTACATCCCAATATCTGGCTTAGCCCTGCTGCCAAAATGGCACCCCAGGTATATGGGTTTTATGCAGCTAGACCACCCCATTGCAGGTTACAGAGCAATGTGACATGGGTTTAACCCAGTCTGTAGGTCTCAAAGCTATTTCGTATTTATTGTGGTCATTCACTTAGCGTCTGGACCAAATTGGAGCATTAAAGCTCAATGTTTGTCTTAGTTATGGTGGAAACATGACCCCTGCATATATTAATATACTGCAACCAGTGTAGCCCATTTCCAGTCGTAAAAGCTTGCGACAAGAGTTTCCTTTATAGATGTAAGTCCCAAAGCTGTTACATATTTATTAGTGTCACCCACCTAATCTTTGGCCCAAATTGCAGCATTACATCCCAATATTTGGCTTAGTTATGCTGCCAAAATGGCGCCCCAGGTATATGGGTTTTATGCAGCTAGACCACCCCATTGCAGGTTACAGAGCAATGTGACATAGATTAACCCAATTCGAAGGTGTCAAAGCTATTCCATCTTTATTGGTAATTGTTACTCAGTGTTTGGACCAAATTGCAGCATAATATCTCAATATTTGGCTTAGTTATGGTGGAAACATGACCCCCTGTATATATGAATTACTGCAAGCAGTATATTCCATCCCAAGTCGCAGAATCTCCCTGCAGCAGACTTACTGCTAGCTGTAAGTCCCAAAGCTGTTGCATATTTATTGGGGCCACCCCCTCACTCTTTGGCCCAAATTGCAGCATTACATCCCAATATCTGGCTTAGCCCTGCTGCCAAAATGGCACCCCAGGTATATGGGTTTTATGCAGCTAGACCACCCCATTGCAGGTTACAGAGCAATGTGACATGAGTTTAACCCAGTCTGTAGGTCTCAAAGCTATTTCGTATTTATTGTGGTCATTCACTTAGCGTCTGGACCAAATTGGAGCATTAAAGCTCAATGTTTGTCTTAGTTATGGTGGAAACATGACCCCTGCATATATTAATATACTGCAACCAGTGTAGCCCATTTCCAGTCGTAAAAGCTTGCGACAAGAGTTTCCTTTATAGATGTAAGTCCCAAAGCTGTTACATATTTATTAGTGTCACCCACCTAATCTTTGGCCCAAATTGCAGCATTACATCCCAATATTTGGCTTAGTTATGCTGCCAAAATGGCGCCCCAGGTATATGGGTTTTATGCAGCTAGACCACCCCATTGCAGGTTACAGAGCAATGTGACATAGATTAACCCAATTCGAAGGTGTCAAAGCTATTCCATCTTTATTGGTAATTGTTACTCAGTGTTTGGACCAAATTGCAGCATAATATCTCAATATTTGGCTTAGTTATGGTGGAAACATGACCCCCTGTATATATGAATTACTGCAAGCAGTATATTCCATCCCAAGTCGCAGAATCTCCCTGCAGCAGACTTACTGCTAGCTGTAAGTCCCAAAGCTGTTGCATATTTATTGGGGCCACCCCCTCACTCTTTGGCCCAAATTGCAGCATTACATCCCAATATCTGGCTTAGCCCTGCTGCCAAAATGGCACCCCAGGTATATGGGTTTTATGCAGCTAGACCACCCCATTGCAGGTTACAGAGCAATGTGACATGGGTTTAACCCAGTCTGTAGGTCTCAAAGCTATTTCGTATTTATTGTGGTCATTCACTTAGCGTCTGGACCAAATTGGAGCATTAAAGCTCAATGTTTGTCTTAGTTATGGTGGAAACATGACCCCTGCATATATTAATATACTGCAACCAGTGTAGCCCATTTCCAGTCGTAAAAGCTTGCGACAAGAGTTTCCTTTATAGATGTAAGTCCCAAAGCTGTTACATATTTATTAGTGTCACCCACCTAATCTTTGGCCCAAATTGCAGCATTACATCCCAATATTTGGCTTAGTTATGCTGCCAAAATGGCGCCCCAGGTATATGGGTTTTATGCAGCTAGACCACCCCATTGCAGGTTACAGAGCAATGTGACATAGATTAACCCAATTCGAAGGTGTCAAAGCTATTCCATCTTTATTGGTAATTGTTACTCAGTGTTTGGACCAAATTGCAGCATAATATCTCAATATTTGGCTTAGTTATGGTGGAAACATGACCCCCTGTATATATGAATTACTGCAAGCAGTATATTCCATCCCAAGTCGCAGAATCTCCCTGCAGCAGACTTACTGCTAGCTGTAAGTCCCAAAGCTGTTGCATATTTATTGGGGCCACCCCCTCACTCTTTGGCCCAAATTGCAGCATTACATCCCAATATCTGGCTTAGCCCTGCTGCCAAAATGGCACCCCAGGTATATGGGTTTTATGCAGCTAGACCACCCCATTGCAGGTTACAGAGCAATGTGACATGGGTTTAACCCAGTCTGTAGGTCTCAAAGCTATTTCGTATTTATTGTGGTCATTCACTTAGCGTCTGGACCAAATTGGAGCATTAAAGCTCAATGTTTGTCTTAGTTATGGTGGAAACATGACCCCTGCATATATTAATATACTGCAACCAGTGTAGCCCATTTCCAGTCGTAAAAGCTTGCGACAAGAGTTTCCTTTATAGATGTAAGTCCCAAAGCTGTTACATATTTATTAGTGTCACCCACCTAATCTTTGGCCCAAATTGCAGCATTACATCCCAATATTTGGCTTAGTTATGCTGCCAAAATGGCGCCCCAGGTATATGGGTTTTATGCAGCTAGACCACCCCATTGCAGGTTACAGAGCAATGTGACATAGATTAACCCAATTCGAAGGTGTCAAAGCTATTCCATCTTTATTGGTAATTGTTACTCAGTGTTTGGACCAAATTGCAGCATAATATCTCAATATTTGGCTTAGTTATGGTGGAAACATGACCCCCTGTATATATGAATTACTGCAAGCAGTATATTCCATCCCAAGTCGCAGAATCTCCCTGCAGCAGACTTACTGCTAGCTGTAAGTCCCAAAGCTGTTGCATATTTATTGGGGCCACCCCCTCACTCTTTGGCCCAAATTGCAGCATTACATCCCAATATCTGGCTTAGCCCTGCTGCCAAAATGGCACCCCAGATATATGGGTTTTATGCAGCTAGACCACCCCATTGCAGGTTACAGAGCAATGTGACATGAGTTTAACCCAGTCTGTAGGTCTCAAAGCTATTTCGTATTTATTGTGGTCATTCACTTAGCGTCTGGACCAAATTGGAGCATTAAAGCTCAATGTTTGTCTTAGTTATGATGGAAACATGACCCCTGCATATATTAATATACTGCAACCAGTGTAGCCCATTTCCAGTCGTAAAAGCTTGCGACAAGAGTTTCCTTTATAGATGTAAGTCCCAAAGCTGTTACATATTTATTAGTGTCACCCACCTAATCTTTGGCCCAAATTGCAGCATTACATCCCAATATTTGGCTTAGTTATGCTGCCAAAATGGCGCCCCAGGTATATGGGTTTTATGCAGCTAGACCACCCCATTGCAGGTTACAGAGCAATGTGACATAGATTAACCCAATTCGAAGGTGTCAAAGCTATTCCATCTTTATTGGTAATTGTTACTCAGTGTTTGGACCAAATTGCAGCATAATATCTCAATATTTGGCTTAGTTATGGTGGAAACATGACCCCCTGTATATATGAATTACTGCAAGCAGTATATTCCATCCCAAGTCGCAGAATCTCCCTGCAGCAGACTTACTGCTAGCTGTAAGTCCCAAAGCTGTTGCATATTTATTGGGGCCACCCCCTCACTCTTTGGCCCAAATTGCAGCATTACATCCCAATATCTGGCTTAGCCCTGCTGCCAAAATGGCACCCCAGATATATGGGTTTTATGCAGCTAGACCACCCCATTGCAGGTTACAGAGCAATGTGACATGAGTTTAACCCAGTCTGTAGGTCTCAAAGCTATTTCGTATTTATTGTGGTCATTCACTTAGCGTCTGGACCAAATTGGAGCATTAAAGCTCAATGTTTGTCTTAGTTATGATGGAAACATGACCCCTGCATATATTAATATACTGCAACCAGTGTAGCCCATTTCCAGTCGTAAAAGCTTGCGACAAGAGTTTCCTTTATAGATGTAAGTCCCAAAGCTGTTACATATTTATTAGTGTCACCCACCTAATCTTTGGCCCAAATTGCAGCATTACATCCCAATATTTGGCTTAGTTATGCTGCCAAAATGGCGCCCCAGGTATATGGGTTTTATGCAGCTAGACCACCCCATTGCAGGTTACAGAGCAATGTGACATAGATTAACCCAATTCGAAGGTGTCAAAGCTATTCCATCTTTATTGGTAATTGTTACTCAGTGTTTGGACCAAATTGCAGCATAATATCTCAATATTTGGCTTAGTTATGGTGGAAACATGACCCCCTGTATATATGAATTACTGCAAGCAGTATATTCCATCCCAAGTCGCAGAATCTCCCTGCAGCAGACTTACTGCTAGCTGTAAGTCCCAAAGCTGTTGCATATTTATTGGGGCCACCCCCTCACTCTTTGGCCCAAATTGCAGCATTACATCCCAATATCTGGCTTAGCCCTGCTGCCAAAATGGCACCCCAGGTATATGGGTTTTATGCAGCTAGACCACCCCATTGCAGGTTACAGAGCAATGTGACATGGGTTTAACCCAGTCTGTAGGTCTCAAAGCTATTTCGTATTTATTGTGGTCATTCACTTAGCGTCTGGACCAAATTGGAGCATTAAAGCTCAATGTTTGTCTTAGTTATGGTGGAAACATGACCCCTGCATATATTAATATACTGCAACCAGTGTAGCCCATTTCCAGTCGTAAAAGCTTGCGACAAGAGTTTCCTTTATAGATGTAAGTCCCAAAGCTGTTACATATTTATTAGTGTCACCCACCTAATCTTTGGCCCAAATTGCAGCATTACATCCCAATATTTGGCTTAGTTATGCTGCCAAAATGGCGCCCCAGGTATATGGGTTTTATGCAGCTAGACCACCCCATTGCAGGTTACAGAGCAATGTGACATAGATTAACCCAATTCGAAGGTGTCAAAGCTATTCCATCTTTATTGGTAATTGTTACTCAGTGTTTGGACCAAATTGCAGCATAATATCTCAATATTTGGCTTAGTTATGGTGGAAACATGACCCCCTGTATATATGAATTACTGCAAGCAGTATATTCCATCCCAAGTCGCAGAATCTCCCTGCAGCAGACTTACTGCTAGCTGTAAGTCCCAAAGCTGTTGCATATTTATTGGGGCCACCCCCTCACTCTTTGGCCCAAATTGCAGCATTACATCCCAATATCTGGCTTAGCCCTGCTGCCAAAATGGCACCCCAGGTATATGGGTTTTATGCAGCTAGACCACCCCATTGCAGGTTACAGAGCAATGTGACATGGGTTTAACCCAGTCTGTAGGTCTCAAAGCTATTTCGTATTTATTGTGGTCATTCACTTAGCGTCTGGACCAAATTGGAGCATTAAAGCTCAATGTTTGTCTTAGTTATGGTGGAAACATGACCCCTGCATATATTAATATACTGCAACCAGTGTAGCCCATTTCCAGTCGTAAAAGCTTGCGACAAGAGTTTCCTTTATAGATGTAAGTCCCAAAGCTGTTACATATTTATTAGTGTCACCCACCTAATCTTTGGCCCAAATTGCAGCATTACATCCCAATATTTGGCTTAGTTATGCTGCCAAAATGGCGCCCCAGGTATATGGGTTTTATGCAGCTAGACCACCCCATTGCAGGTTACAGAGCAATGTGACATAGATTAACCCAATTCGAAGGTGTCAAAGCTATTCCATCTTTATTGGTAATTGTTACTCAGTGTTTGGACCAAATTGCAGCATAATATCTCAATATTTGGCTTAGTTATGGTGGAAACATGACCCCCTGTATATATGAATTACTGCAAGCAGTATATTCCATCCCAAGTCGCAGAATCTCCCTGCAGCAGACTTACTGCTAGCTGTAAGTCCCAAAGCTGTTGCATATTTATTGGGGCCACCCCCTCACTCTTTGGCCCAAATTGCAGCATTACATCCCAATATCTGGCTTAGCCCTGCTGCCAAAATGGCACCCCAGGTATATGGGTTTTATGCAGCTAGACCACCCCATTGCAGGTTACAGAGCAATGTGACATGGGTTTAACCCAGTCTGTAGGTCTCAAAGCTATTTCGTATTTATTGTGGTCATTCACTTAGCGTCTGGACCAAATTGGAGCATTAAAGCTCAATGTTTGTCTTAGTTATGGTGGAAACATGACCCCTGCATATATTAATATACTGCAACCAGTGTAGCCCATTTCCAGTCGTAAAAGCTTGCGACAAGAGTTTCCTTTATAGATGTAAGTCCCAAAGCTGTTACATATTTATTAGTGTCACCCACCTAATCTTTGGCCCAAATTGCAGCATTACATCCCAATATTTGGCTTAGTTATGCTGCCAAAATGGCGCCCCAGGTATATGGGTTTTATGCAGCTAGACCACCCCATTGCAGGTTACAGAGCAATGTGACATAGATTAACCCAATTCGAAGGTGTCAAAGCTATTCCATCTTTATTGGTAATTGTTACTCAGTGTTTGGACCAAATTGCAGCATAATATCTCAATATTTGGCTTAGTTATGGTGGAAACATGACCCCCTGTATATATGAATTACTGCAAGCAGTATATTCCATCCCAAGTCGCAGAATCTCCCTGCAGCAGACTTACTGCTAGCTGTAAGTCCCAAAGCTGTTGCATATTTATTGGGGCCACCCCCTCACTCTTTGGCCCAAATTGCAGCATTACATCCCAATATCTGGCTTAGCCCTGCTGCCAAAATGGCACCCCAGGTATATGGGTTTTATGCAGCTAGACCACCCCATTGCAGGTTACAGAGCAATGTGACATGGGTTTAACCCAGTCTGTAGGTCTCAAAGCTATTTCGTATTTATTGTGGTCATTCACTTAGCGTCTGGACCAAATTGGAGCATTAAAGCTCAATGTTTGTCTTAGTTATGGTGGAAACATGACCCCTGCATATATTAATATACTGCAACCAGTGTAGCCCATTTCCAGTCGTAAAAGCTTGCGACAAGAGTTTCCTTTATAGATGTAAGTCCCAAAGCTGTTACATATTTATTAGTGTCACCCACCTAATCTTTGGCCCAAATTGCAGCATTACATCCCAATATTTGGCTTAGTTATGCTGCCAAAATGGCGCCCCAGGTATATGGGTTTTATGCAGCTAGACCACCCCATTGCAGGTTACAGAGCAATGTGACATAGATTAACCCAATTCGAAGGTGTCAAAGCTATTCCATCTTTATTGGTAATTGTTACTCAGTGTTTGGACCAAATTGCAGCATAATATCTCAATATTTGGCTTAGTTATGGTGGAAACATGACCCCCTGTATATATGAATTACTGCAAGCAGTATATTCCATCCCAAGTCGCAGAATCTCCCTGCAGCAGACTTACTGCTAGCTGTAAGTCCCAAAGCTGTTGCATATTTATTGGGGCCACCCCCTCACTCTTTGGCCCAAATTGCAGCATTACATCCCAATATCTGGCTTAGCCCTGCTGCCAAAATGGCACCCCAGGTATATGGGTTTTATGCAGCTAGACCACCCCATTGCAGGTTACAGAGCAATGTGACATGGGTTTAACCCAGTCTGTAGGTCTCAAAGCTATTTCGTATTTATTGTGGTCATTCACTTAGCGTCTGGACCAAATTGGAGCATTAAAGCTCAATGTTTGTCTTAGTTATGGTGGAAACATGACCCCTGCATATATTAATATACTGCAACCAGTGTAGCCCATTTCCAGTCGTAAAAGCTTGCGACAAGAGTTTCCTTTATAGATGTAAGTCCCAAAGCTGTTACATATTTATTAGTGTCACCCACCTAATCTTTGGCCCAAATTGCAGCATTACATCCCAATATTTGGCTTAGTTATGCTGCCAAAATGGCGCCCCAGGTATATGGGTTTTATGCAGCTAGACCACCCCATTGCAGGTTACAGAGCAATGTGACATAGATTAACCCAATTCGAAGGTGTCAAAGCTATTCCATCTTTATTGGTAATTGTTACTCAGTGTTTGGACCAAATTGCAGCATAATATCTCAATATTTGGCTTAGTTATGGTGGAAACATGACCCCCTGTATATATGAATTACTGCAAGCAGTATATTCCATCCCAAGTCGCAGAATCTCCCTGCAGCAGACTTACTGCTAGCTGTAAGTCCCAAAGCTGTTGCATATTTATTGGGGCCACCCCCTCACTCTTTGGCCCAAATTGCAGCATTACATCCCAATATCTGGCTTAGCCCTGCTGCCAAAATGGCACCCCAGGTATATGGGTTTTATGCAGCTAGACCACCCCATTGCAGGTTACAGAGCAATGTGACATGGGTTTAACCCAGTCTGTAGGTCTCAAAGCTATTTCGTATTTATTGTGGTCATTCACTTAGCGTCTGGACCAAATTGGAGCATTAAAGCTCAATGTTTGTCTTAGTTATGGTGGAAACATGACCCCTGCATATATTAATATACTGCAACCAGTGTAGCCCATTTCCAGTCGTAAAAGCTTGCGACAAGAGTTTCCTTTATAGATGTAAGTCCCAAAGCTGTTACATATTTATTAGTGTCACCCACCTAATCTTTGGCCCAAATTGCAGCATTACATCCCAATATTTGGCTTAGTTATGCTGCCAAAATGGCGCCCCAGGTATATGGGTTTTATGCAGCTAGACCACCCCATTGCAGGTTACAGAGCAATGTGACATAGATTAACCCAATTCGAAGGTGTCAAAGCTATTCCATCTTTATTGGTAATTGTTACTCAGTGTTTGGACCAAATTGCAGCATAATATCTCAATATTTGGCTTAGTTATGGTGGAAACATGACCCCCTGTATATATGAATTACTGCAAGCAGTATATTCCATCCCAAGTCGCAGAATCTCCCTGCAGCAGACTTACTGCTAGCTGTAAGTCCCAAAGCTGTTGCATATTTATTGGGGCCACCCCCTCACTCTTTGGCCCAAATTGCAGCATTACATCCCAATATCTGGCTTAGCCCTGCTGCCAAAATGGCACCCCAGGTATATGGGTTTTATGCAGCTAGACCACCCCATTGCAGGTTACAGAGCAATGTGACATGAGTTTAACCCAGTCTGTAGGTCTCAAAGCTATTTCGTATTTATTGTGGTCATTCACTTAGCGTCTGGACCAAATTGGAGCATTAAAGCTCAATGTTTGTCTTAGTTATGGTGGAAACATGACCCCTGCATATATTAATATACTGCAACCAGTGTAGCCCATTTCCAGTCGTAAAAGCTTGCGACAAGAGTTTCCTTTATAGATGTAAGTCCCAAAGCTGTTACATATTTATTAGTGTCACCCACCTAATCTTTGGCCCAAATTGCAGCATTACATCCCAATATTTGGCTTAGTTATGCTGCCAAAATGGCGCCCCAGGTATATGGGTTTTATGCAGCTAGACCACCCCATTGCAGGTTACAGAGCAATGTGACATAGATTAACCCAATTCGAAGGTGTCAAAGCTATTCCATCTTTATTGGTAATTGTTACTCAGTGTTTGGACCAAATTGCAGCATAATATCTCAATATTTGGCTTAGTTATGGTGGAAACATGACCCCCTGTATATATGAATTACTGCAAGCAGTATATTCCATCCCAAGTCGCAGAATCTCCCTGCAGCAGACTTACTGCTAGCTGTAAGTCCCAAAGCTGTTGCATATTTATTGGGGCCACCCCCTCACTCTTTGGCCCAAATTGCAGCATTACATCCCAATATCTGGCTTAGCCCTGCTGCCAAAATGGCACCCCAGGTATATGGGTTTTATGCAGCTAGACCACCCCATTGCAGGTTACAGAGCAATGTGACATGGGTTTAACCCAGTCTGTAGGTCTCAAAGCTATTTCGTATTTATTGTGGTCATTCACTTAGCGTCTGGACCAAATTGGAGCATTAAAGCTCAATGTTTGTCTTAGTTATGGTGGAAACATGACCCCTGCATATATTAATATACTGCAACCAGTGTAGCCCATTTCCAGTCGTAAAAGCTTGCGACAAGAGTTTCCTTTATAGATGTAAGTCCCAAAGCTGTTACATATTTATTAGTGTCACCCACCTAATCTTTGGCCCAAATTGCAGCATTACATCCCAATATTTGGCTTAGTTATGCTGCCAAAATGGCGCCCCAGGTATATGGGTTTTATGCAGCTAGACCACCCCATTGCAGGTTACAGAGCAATGTGACATAGATTAACCCAATTCGAAGGTGTCAAAGCTATTCCATCTTTATTGGTAATTGTTACTCAGTGTTTGGACCAAATTGCAGCATAATATCTCAATATTTGGCTTAGTTATGGTGGAAACATGACCCCCTGTATATATGAATTACTGCAAGCAGTATATTCCATCCCAAGTCGCAGAATCTCCCTGCAGCAGACTTACTGCTAGCTGTAAGTCCCAAAGCTGTTGCATATTTATTGGGGCCACCCCCTCACTCTTTGGCCCAAATTGCAGCATTACATCCCAATATCTGGCTTAGCCCTGCTGCCAAAATGGCACCCCAGGTATATGGGTTTTATGCAGCTAGACCACCCCATTGCAGGTTACAGAGCAATGTGACATGGGTTTAACCCAGTCTGTAGGTCTCAAAGCTATTTCGTATTTATTGTGGTCATTCACTTAGCGTCTGGACCAAATTGGAGCATTAAAGCTCAATGTTTGTCTTAGTTATGGTGGAAACATGACCCCTGCATATATTAATATACTGCAACCAGTGTAGCCCATTTCCAGTCGTAAAAGCTTGCGACAAGAGTTTCCTTTATAGATGTAAGTCCCAAAGCTGTTACATATTTATTAGTGTCACCCACCTAATCTTTGGCCCAAATTGCAGCATTACATCCCAATATTTGGCTTAGTTATGCTGCCAAAATGGCGCCCCAGGTATATGGGTTTTATGCAGCTAGACCACCCCATTGCAGGTTACAGAGCAATGTGACATAGATTAACCCAATTCGAAGGTGTCAAAGCTATTCCATCTTTATTGGTAATTGTTACTCAGTGTTTGGACCAAATTGCAGCATAATATCTCAATATTTGGCTTAGTTATGGTGGAAACATGACCCCCTGTATATATGAATTACTGCAAGCAGTATATTCCATCCCAAGTCGCAGAATCTCCCTGCAGCAGACTTACTGCTAGCTGTAAGTCCCAAAGCTGTTGCATATTTATTGGGGCCACCCCCTCACTCTTTGGCCCAAATTGCAGCATTACATCCCAATATCTGGCTTAGCCCTGCTGCCAAAATGGCACCCCAGATATATGGGTTTTATGCAGCTAGACCACCCCATTGCAGGTTACAGAGCAATGTGACATGAGTTTAACCCAGTCTGTAGGTCTCAAAGCTATTTCGTATTTATTGTGGTCATTCACTTAGCGTCTGGACCAAATTGGAGCATTAAAGCTCAATGTTTGTCTTAGTTATGATGGAAACATGACCCCTGCATATATTAATATACTGCAACCAGTGTAGCCCATTTCCAGTCGTAAAAGCTTGCGACAAGAGTTTCCTTTATAGATGTAAGTCCCAAAGCTGTTACATATTTATTAGTGTCACCCACCTAATCTTTGGCCCAAATTGCAGCATTACATCCCAATATTTGGCTTAGTTATGCTGCCAAAATGGCGCCCCAGGTATATGGGTTTTATGCAGCTAGACCACCCCATTGCAGGTTACAGAGCAATGTGACATAGATTAACCCAATTCGAAGGTGTCAAAGCTATTCCATCTTTATTGGTAATTGTTACTCAGTGTTTGGACCAAATTGCAGCATAATATCTCAATATTTGGCTTAGTTATGGTGGAAACATGACCCCCTGTATATATGAATTACTGCAAGCAGTATATTCCATCCCAAGTCGCAGAATCTCCCTGCAGCAGACTTACTGCTAGCTGTAAGTCCCAAAGCTGTTGCATATTTATTGGGGCCACCCCCTCACTCTTTGGCCCAAATTGCAGCATTACATCCCAATATCTGGCTTAGCCCTGCTGCCAAAATGGCACCCCAGATATATGGGTTTTATGCAGCTAGACCACCCCATTGCAGGTTACAGAGCAATGTGACATGAGTTTAACCCAGTCTGTAGGTCTCAAAGCTATTTCGTATTTATTGTGGTCATTCACTTAGCGTCTGGACCAAATTGGAGCATTAAAGCTCAATGTTTGTCTTAGTTATGATGGAAACATGACCCCTGCATATATTAATATACTGCAACCAGTGTAGCCCATTTCCAGTCGTAAAAGCTTGCGACAAGAGTTTCCTTTATAGATGTAAGTCCCAAAGCTGTTACATATTTATTAGTGTCACCCACCTAATCTTTGGCCCAAATTGCAGCATTACATCCCAATATTTGGCTTAGTTATGCTGCCAAAATGGCGCCCCAGGTATATGGGTTTTATGCAGCTAGACCACCCCATTGCAGGTTACAGAGCAATGTGACATAGATTAACCCAATTCGAAGGTGTCAAAGCTATTCCATCTTTATTGGTAATTGTTACTCAGTGTTTGGACCAAATTGCAGCATAATATCTCAATATTTGGCTTAGTTATGGTGGAAACATGACCCCCTGTATATATGAATTACTGCAAGCAGTATATTCCATCCCAAGTCGCAGAATCTCCCTGCAGCAGACTTACTGCTAGCTGTAAGTCCCAAAGCTGTTGCATATTTATTGGGGCCACCCCCTCACTCTTTGGCCCAAATTGCAGCATTACATCCCAATATCTGGCTTAGCCCTGCTGCCAAAATGGCACCCCAGGTATATGGGTTTTATGCAGCTAGACCACCCCATTGCAGGTTACAGAGCAATGTGACATGGGTTTAACCCAGTCTGTAGGTCTCAAAGCTATTTCGTATTTATTGTGGTCATTCACTTAGCGTCTGGACCAAATTGGAGCATTAAAGCTCAATGTTTGTCTTAGTTATGGTGGAAACATGACCCCTGCATATATTAATATACTGCAACCAGTGTAGCCCATTTCCAGTCGTAAAAGCTTGCGACAAGAGTTTCCTTTATAGATGTAAGTCCCAAAGCTGTTACATATTTATTAGTGTCACCCACCTAATCTTTGGCCCAAATTGCAGCATTACATCCCAATATTTGGCTTAGTTATGCTGCCAAAATGGCGCCCCAGGTATATGGGTTTTATGCAGCTAGACCACCCCATTGCAGGTTACAGAGCAATGTGACATAGATTAACCCAATTCGAAGGTGTCAAAGCTATTCCATCTTTATTGGTAATTGTTACTCAGTGTTTGGACCAAATTGCAGCATAATATCTCAATATTTGGCTTAGTTATGGTGGAAACATGACCCCCTGTATATATGAATTACTGCAAGCAGTATATTCCATCCCAAGTCGCAGAATCTCCCTGCAGCAGACTTACTGCTAGCTGTAAGTCCCAAAGCTGTTGCATATTTATTGGGGCCACCCCCTCACTCTTTGGCCCAAATTGCAGCATTACATCCCAATATCTGGCTTAGCCCTGCTGCCAAAATGGCACCCCAGATATATGGGTTTTATGCAGCTAGACCACCCCATTGCAGGTTACAGAGCAATGTGACATGAGTTTAACCCAGTCTGTAGGTCTCAAAGCTATTTCGTATTTATTGTGGTCATTCACTTAGCGTCTGGACCAAATTGGAGCATTAAAGCTCAATGTTTGTCTTAGTTATGATGGAAACATGACCCCTGCATATATTAATATACTGCAACCAGTGTAGCCCATTTCCAGTCGTAAAAGCTTGCGACAAGAGTTTCCTTTATAGATGTAAGTCCCAAAGCTGTTACATATTTATTAGTGTCACCCACCTAATCTTTGGCCCAAATTGCAGCATTACATCCCAATATTTGGCTTAGTTATGCTGCCAAAATGGCGCCCCAGGTATATGGGTTTTATGCAGCTAGACCACCCCATTGCAGGTTACAGAGCAATGTGACATAGATTAACCCAATTCGAAGGTGTCAAAGCTATTCCATCTTTATTGGTAATTGTTACTCAGTGTTTGGACCAAATTGCAGCATAATATCTCAATATTTGGCTTAGTTATGGTGGAAACATGACCCCCTGTATATATGAATTACTGCAAGCAGTATATTCCATCCCAAGTCGCAGAATCTCCCTGCAGCAGACTTACTGCTAGCTGTAAGTCCCAAAGCTGTTGCATATTTATTGGGGCCACCCCCTCACTCTTTGGCCCAAATTGCAGCATTACATCCCAATATCTGGCTTAGCCCTGCTGCGAAAATGGCACCCCAGATATATGGGTTTTATGCAGCTAGACCACCCCATTGCAGGTTACAGAGCAATGTGACATGAGTTTAACCCAGTCTGTAGGTCTCAAAGCTATTTCGTATTTATTGTGGTCATTCACTTAGCGTCTGGACCAAATTGGAGCATTAAAGCTCAATGTTTGTCTTAGTTATGATGGAAACATGACCCCTGCATATATTAATATACTGCAACCAGTGTAGCCCATTTCCAGTCGTAAAAGCTTGCGACAAGAGTTTCCTTTATAGATGTAAGTCCCAAAGCTGTTACATATTTATTAGTGTCACCCACCTAATCTTTGGCCCAAATTGCAGCATTACATCCCAATATTTGGCTTAGTTATGCTGCCAAAATGGCGCCCCAGGTATATGGGTTTTATGCAGCTAGACCACCCCATTGCAGGTTACAGAGCAATGTGACATAGATTAACCCAATTCGAAGGTGTCAAAGCTATTCCATCTTTATTGGTAATTGTTACTCAGTGTTTGGACCAAATTGCAGCATAATATCTCAATATTTGGCTTAGTTATGGTGGAAACATGACCCCCTGTATATATGAATTACTGCAAGCAGTATATTCCATCCCAAGTCGCAGAATCTCCCTGCAGCAGACTTACTGCTAGCTGTAAGTCCCAAAGCTGTTGCATATTTATTGGGGCCACCCCCTCACTCTTTGGCCCAAATTGCAGCATTACATCCCAATATCTGGCTTAGCCCTGCTGCCAAAATGGCACCCCAGGTATATGGGTTTTATGCAGCTAGACCACCCCATTGCAGGTTACAGAGCAATGTGACATGGGTTTAACCCAGTCTGTAGGTCTCAAAGCTATTTCGTATTTATTGTGGTCATTCACTTAGCGTCTGGACCAAATTGGAGCATTAAAGCTCAATGTTTGTCTTAGTTATGGTGGAAACATGACCCCTGCATATATTAATATACTGCAACCAGTGTAGCCCATTTCCAGTCGTAAAAGCTTGCGACAAGAGTTTCCTTTATAGATGTAAGTCCCAAAGCTGTTACATATTTATTAGTGTCACCCACCTAATCTTTGGCCCAAATTGCAGCATTACATCCCAATATTTGGCTTAGTTATGCTGCCAAAATGGCGCCCCAGGTATATGGGTTTTATGCAGCTAGACCACCCCATTGCAGGTTACAGAGCAATGTGACATAGATTAACCCAATTCGAAGGTGTCAAAGCTATTCCATCTTTATTGGTAATTGTTACTCAGTGTTTGGACCAAATTGCAGCATAATATCTCAATATTTGGCTTAGTTATGGTGGAAACATGACCCCCTGTATATATGAATTACTGCAAGCAGTATATTCCATCCCAAGTCGCAGAATCTCCCTGCAGCAGACTTACTGCTAGCTGTAAGTCCCAAAGCTGTTGCATATTTATTGGGGCCACCCCCTCACTCTTTGGCCCAAATTGCAGCATTACATCCCAATATCTGGCTTAGCCCTGCTGCCAAAATGGCACCCCAGGTATATGGGTTTTATGCAGCTAGACCACCCCATTGCAGGTTACAGAGCAATGTGACATGGGTTTAACCCAGTCTGTAGGTCTCAAAGCTATTTCGTATTTATTGTGGTCATTCACTTAGCGTCTGGACCAAATTGGAGCATTAAAGCTCAATGTTTGTCTTAGTTATGGTGGAAACATGACCCCTGCATATATTAATATACTGCAACCAGTGTAGCCCATTTCCAGTCGTAAAAGCTTGCGACAAGAGTTTCCTTTATAGATGTAAGTCCCAAAGCTGTTACATATTTATTAGTGTCACCCACCTAATCTTTGGCCCAAATTGCAGCATTACATCCCAATATTTGGCTTAGTTATGCTGCCAAAATGGCGCCCCAGGTATATGGGTTTTATGCAGCTAGACCACCCCATTGCAGGTTACAGAGCAATGTGACATAGATTAACCCAATTCGAAGGTGTCAAAGCTATTCCATCTTTATTGGTAATTGTTACTCAGTGTTTGGACCAAATTGCAGCATAATATCTCAATATTTGGCTTAGTTATGGTGGAAACATGACCCCCTGTATATATGAATTACTGCAAGCAGTATATTCCATCCCAAGTCGCAGAATCTCCCTGCAGCAGACTTACTGCTAGCTGTAAGTCCCAAAGCTGTTGCATATTTATTGGGGCCACCCCCTCACTCTTTGGCCCAAATTGCAGCATTACATCCCAATATCTGGCTTAGCCCTGCTGCCAAAATGGCACCCCAGGTATATGGGTTTTATGCAGCTAGACCACCCCATTGCAGGTTACAGAGCAATGTGACATGGGTTTAACCCAGTCTGTAGGTCTCAAAGCTATTTCGTATTTATTGTGGTCATTCACTTAGCGTCTGGACCAAATTGGAGCATTAAAGCTCAATGTTTGTCTTAGTTATGGTGGAAACATGACCCCTGCATATATTAATATACTGCAACCAGTGTAGCCCATTTCCAGTCGTAAAAGCTTGCGACAAGAGTTTCCTTTATAGATGTAAGTCCCAAAGCTGTTACATATTTATTAGTGTCACCCACCTAATCTTTGGCCCAAATTGCAGCATTACATCCCAATATTTGGCTTAGTTATGCTGCCAAAATGGCGCCCCAGGTATATGGGTTTTATGCAGCTAGACCACCCCATTGCAGGTTACAGAGCAATGTGACATAGATTAACCCAATTCGAAGGTGTCAAAGCTATTCCATCTTTATTGGTAATTGTTACTCAGTGTTTGGACCAAATTGCAGCATAATATCTCAATATTTGGCTTAGTTATGGTGGAAACATGACCCCCTGTATATATGAATTACTGCAAGCAGTATATTCCATCCCAAGTCGCAGAATCTCCCTGCAGCAGACTTACTGCTAGCTGTAAGTCCCAAAGCTGTTGCATATTTATTGGGGCCACTCCCTCACTCTTTGGCCCAAATTGCAGCATTACATCCCAATATCTGGCTTAGCCCTGCTGCCAAAATGGCACCCCAGGTATATGGGTTTTATGCAGCTAGACCACCCCATTGCAGGTTACAGAGCAATGTGACATGGGTTTAACCCAGTCTGTAGGTCTCAAAGCTATTTCGTATTTATTGTGGTCATTCACTTAGCGTCTGGACCAAATTGGAGCATTAAAGCTCAATGTTTGTCTTAGTTATGGTGGAAACATGACCCCTGCATATATTAATATACTGCAACCAGTGTAGCCCATTTCCAGTCGTAAAAGCTTGCGACAAGAGTTTCCTTTATAGATGTAAGTCCCAAAGCTGTTACATATTTATTAGTGTCACCCACCTAATCTTTGGCCCAAATTGCAGCATTACATCCCAATATTTGGCTTAGTTATGCTGCCAAAATGGCGCCCCAGGTATATGGGTTTTATGCAGCTAGACCACCCCATTGCAGGTTACAGAGCAATGTGACATAGATTAACCCAATTCGAAGGTGTCAAAGCTATTCCATCTTTATTGGTAATTGTTACTCAGTGTTTGGACCAAATTGCAGCATAATATCTCAATATTTGGCTTAGTTATGGTGGAAACATGACCCCCTGTATATATGAATTACTGCAAGCAGTATATTCCATCCCAAGTCGCAGAATCTCCCTGCAGCAGACTTACTGCTAGCTGTAAGTCCCAAAGCTGTTGCATATTTATTGGGGCCACCCCCTCACTCTTTGGCCCAAATTGCAGCATTACATCCCAATATCTGGCTTAGCCCTGCTGCCAAAATGGCACCCCAGGTATATGGGTTTTATGCAGCTAGACCACCCCATTGCAGGTTACAGAGCAATGTGACATGGGTTTAACCCAGTCTGTAGGTCTCAAAGCTATTTCGTATTTATTGTGGTCATTCACTTAGCGTCTGGACCAAATTGGAGCATTAAAGCTCAATGTTTGTCTTAGTTATGGTGGAAACATGACCCCTGCATATATTAATATACTGCAACCAGTGTAGCCCATTTCCAGTCGTAAAAGCTTGCGACAAGAGTTTCCTTTATAGATGTAAGTCCCAAAGCTGTTACATATTTATTAGTGTCACCCACCTAATCTTTGGCCCAAATTGCAGCATTACATCCCAATATTTGGCTTAGTTATGCTGCCAAAATGGCGCCCCAGGTATATGGGTTTTATGCAGCTAGACCACCCCATTGCAGGTTACAGAGCAATGTGACATAGATTAACCCAATTCGAAGGTGTCAAAGCTATTCCATCTTTATTGGTAATTGTTACTCAGTGTTTGGACCAAATTGCAGCATAATATCTCAATATTTGGCTTAGTTATGGTGGAAACATGACCCCCTGTATATATGAATTACTGCAAGCAGTATATTCCATCCCAAGTCGCAGAATCTCCCTGCAGCAGACTTACTGCTAGCTGTAAGTCCCAAAGCTGTTGCATATTTATTGGGGCCACCCCCTCACTCTTTGGCCCAAATTGCAGCATTACATCCCAATATCTGGCTTAGCCCTGCTGCCAAAATGGCACCCCAGGTATATGGGTTTTATGCAGCTAGACCACCCCATTGCAGGTTACAGAGCAATGTGACATGGGTTTAACCCAGTCTGTAGGTCTCAAAGCTATTTCGTATTTATTGTGGTCATTCACTTAGCGTCTGGACCAAATTGGAGCATTAAAGCTCAATGTTTGTCTTAGTTATGGTGGAAACATGACCCCTGCATATATTAATATACTGCAACCAGTGTAGCCCATTTCCAGTCGTAAAAGCTTGCGACAAGAGTTTCCTTTATAGATGTAAGTCCCAAAGCTGTTACATATTTATTAGTGTCACCCACCTAATCTTTGGCCCAAATTGCAGCATTACATCCCAATATTTGGCTTAGTTATGCTGCCAAAATGGCGCCCCAGGTATATGGGTTTTATGCAGCTAGACCACCCCATTGCAGGTTACAGAGCAATGTGACATAGATTAACCCAATTCGAAGGTGTCAAAGCTATTCCATCTTTATTGGTAATTGTTACTCAGTGTTTGGACCAAATTGCAGCATAATATCTCAATATTTGGCTTAGTTATGGTGGAAACATGACCCCCTGTATATATGAATTACTGCAAGCAGTATATTCCATCCCAAGTCGCAGAATCTCCCTGCAGCAGACTTACTGCTAGCTGTAAGTCCCAAAGCTGTTGCATATTTATTGGGGCCACCCCCTCACTCTTTGGCCCAAATTGCAGCATTACATCCCAATATCTGGCTTAGCCCTGCTGCCAAAATGGCACCCCAGGTATATGGGTTTTATGCAGCTAGACCACCCCATTGCAGGTTACAGAGCAATGTGACATGGGTTTAACCCAGTCTGTAGGTCTCAAAGCTATTTCGTATTTATTGTGGTCATTCACTTAGCGTCTGGACCAAATTGGAGCATTAAAGCTCAATGTTTGTCTTAGTTATGGTGGAAACATGACCCCTGCATATATTAATATACTGCAACCAGTGTAGCCCATTTCCAGTCGTAAAAGCTTGCGACAAGAGTTTCCTTTATAGATGTAAGTCCCAAAGCTGTTACATATTTATTAGTGTCACCCACCTAATCTTTGGCCCAAATTGCAGCATTACATCCCAATATTTGGCTTAGTTATGCTGCCAAAATGGCGCCCCAGGTATATGGGTTTTATGCAGCTAGACCACCCCATTGCAGGTTACAGAGCAATGTGACATAGATTAACCCAATTCGAAGGTGTCAAAGCTATTCCATCTTTATTGGTAATTGTTACTCAGTGTTTGGACCAAATTGCAGCATAATATCTCAATATTTGGCTTAGTTATGGTGGAAACATGACCCCCTGTATATATGAATTACTGCAAGCAGTATATTCCATCCCAAGTCGCAGAATCTCCCTGCAGCAGACTTACTGCTAGCTGTAAGTCCCAAAGCTGTTGCATATTTATTGGGGCCACCCCCTCACTCTTTGGCCCAAATTGCAGCATTACATCCCAATATCTGGCTTAGCCCTGCTGCCAAAATGGCACCCCAGGTATATGGGTTTTATGCAGCTAGACCACCCCATTGCAGGTTACAGAGCAATGTGACATGGGTTTAACCCAGTCTGTAGGTCTCAAAGCTATTTCGTATTTATTGTGGTCATTCACTTAGCGTCTGGACCAAATTGGAGCATTAAAGCTCAATGTTTGTCTTAGTTATGGTGGAAACATGACCCCTGCATATATTAATATACTGCAACCAGTGTAGCCCATTTCCAGTCGTAAAAGCTTGCGACAAGAGTTTCCTTTATAGATGTAAGTCCCAAAGCTGTTACATATTTATTAGTGTCACCCACCTAATCTTTGGCCCAAATTGCAGCATTACATCCCAATATTTGGCTTAGTTATGCTGCCAAAATGGCGCCCCAGGTATATGGGTTTTATGCAGCTAGACCACCCCATTGCAGGTTACAGAGCAATGTGACATAGATTAACCCAATTCGAAGGTGTCAAAGCTATTCCATCTTTATTGGTAATTGTTACTCAGTGTTTGGACCAAATTGCAGCATAATATCTCAATATTTGGCTTAGTTATGGTGGAAACATGACCCCCTGTATATATGAATTACTGCAAGCAGTATATTCCATCCCAAGTCGCAGAATCTCCCTGCAGCAGACTTACTGCTAGCTGTAAGTCCCAAAGCTGTTGCATATTTATTGGGGCCACCCCCTCACTCTTTGGCCCAAATTGCAGCATTACATCCCAATATCTGGCTTAGCCCTGCTGCCAAAATGGCACCCCAGGTATATGGGTTTTATGCAGCTAGACCACCCCATTGCAGGTTACAGAGCAATGTGACATGAGTTTAACCCAGTCTGTAGGTCTCAAAGCTATTTCGTATTTATTGTGGTCATTCACTTAGCGTCTGGACCAAATTGGAGCATTAAAGCTCAATGTTTGTCTTAGTTATGGTGGAAACATGACCCCTGCATATATTAATATACTGCAACCAGTGTAGCCCATTTCCAGTCGTAAAAGCTTGCGACAAGAGTTTCCTTTATAGATGTAAGTCCCAAAGCTGTTACATATTTATTAGTGTCACCCACCTAATCTTTGGCCCAAATTGCAGCATTACATCCCAATATTTGGCTTAGTTATGCTGCCAAAATGGCGCCCCAGGTATATGGGTTTTATGCAGCTAGACCACCCCATTGCAGGTTACAGAGCAATGTGACATAGATTAACCCAATTCGAAGGTGTCAAAGCTATTCCATCTTTATTGGTAATTGTTACTCAGTGTTTGGACCAAATTGCAGCATAATATCTCAATATTTGGCTTAGTTATGGTGGAAACATGACCCCCTGTATATATGAATTACTGCAAGCAGTATATTCCATCCCAAGTCGCAGAATCTCCCTGCAGCAGACTTACTGCTAGCTGTAAGTCCCAAAGCTGTTGCATATTTATTGGGGCCACCCCCTCACTCTTTGGCCCAAATTGCAGCATTACATCCCAATATCTGGCTTAGCCCTGCTGCCAAAATGGCACCCCAGGTATATGGGTTTTATGCAGCTAGACCACCCCATTGCAGGTTACAGAGCAATGTGACATGGGTTTAACCCAGTCTGTAGGTCTCAAAGCTATTTCGTATTTATTGTGGTCATTCACTTAGCGTCTGGACCAAATTGGAGCATTAAAGCTCAATGTTTGTCTTAGTTATGGTGGAAACATGACCCCTGCATATATTAATATACTGCAACCAGTGTAGCCCATTTCCAGTCGTAAAAGCTTGCGACAAGAGTTTCCTTTATAGATGTAAGTCCCAAAGCTGTTACATATTTATTAGTGTCACCCACCTAATCTTTGGCCCAAATTGCAGCATTACATCCCAATATTTGGCTTAGTTATGCTGCCAAAATGGCGCCCCAGGTATATGGGTTTTATGCAGCTAGACCACCCCATTGCAGGTTACAGAGCAATGTGACATAGATTAACCCAATTCGAAGGTGTCAAAGCTATTCCATCTTTATTGGTAATTGTTACTCAGTGTTTGGACCAAATTGCAGCATAATATCTCAATATTTGGCTTAGTTATGGTGGAAACATGACCCCCTGTATATATGAATTACTGCAAGCAGTATATTCCATCCCAAGTCGCAGAATCTCCCTGCAGCAGACTTACTGCTAGCTGTAAGTCCCAAAGCTGTTGCATATTTATTGGGGCCACCCCCTCACTCTTTGGCCCAAATTGCAGCATTACATCCCAATATCTGGCTTAGCCCTGCTGCCAAAATGGCACCCCAGGTATATGGGTTTTATGCAGCTAGACCACCCCATTGCAGGTTACAGAGCAATGTGACATGGGTTTAACCCAGTCTGTAGGTCTCAAAGCTATTTCGTATTTATTGTGGTCATTCACTTAGCGTCTGGACCAAATTGGAGCATTAAAGCTCAATGTTTGTCTTAGTTATGGTGGAAACATGACCCCTGCATATATTAATATACTGCAACCAGTGTAGCCCATTTCCAGTCGTAAAAGCTTGCGACAAGAGTTTCCTTTATAGATGTAAGTCCCAAAGCTGTTACATATTTATTAGTGTCACCCACCTAATCTTTGGCCCAAATTGCAGCATTACATCCCAATATTTGGCTTAGTTATGCTGCCAAAATGGCGCCCCAGGTATATGGGTTTTATGCAGCTAGACCACCCCATTGCAGGTTACAGAGCAATGTGACATAGATTAACCCAATTCGAAGGTGTCAAAGCTATTCCATCTTTATTGGTAATTGTTACTCAGTGTTTGGACCAAATTGCAGCATAATATCTCAATATTTGGCTTAGTTATGGTGGAAACATGACCCCCTGTATATATGAATTACTGCAAGCAGTATATTCCATCCCAAGTCGCAGAATCTCCCTGCAGCAGACTTACTGCTAGCTGTAAGTCCCAAAGCTGTTGCATATTTATTGGGGCCACCCCCTCACTCTTTGGCCCAAATTGCAGCATTACATCCCAATATCTGGCTTAGCCCTGCTGCCAAAATGGCACCCCAGGTATATGGGTTTTATGCAGCTAGACCACCCCATTGCAGGTTACAGAGCAATGTGACATGAGTTTAACCCAGTCTGTAGGTCTCAAAGCTATTTCGTATTTATTGTGGTCATTCACTTAGCGTCTGGACCAAATTGGAGCATTAAAGCTCAATGTTTGTCTTAGTTATGGTGGAAACATGACCCCTGCATATATTAACCCCTTAAAGACCTTATCTGTCGACCAGCAGTCGACAGCAATGTGTATTCTACAGTACCATGTCTGTCGGCTAGCAGTCGACACCCCCATATGATATGCAAGCTTTCATTCAGCACTGTAGAATTAAACGTCTTGGTATACTGAAATACGGTAAATAAAATATTATGTACGAGGCCGTTATGGACAACGAAATCACTTGTGGTGTGTGTTTTAGCAACCTAAACTGTCTGTAAGCTCTTCATCCCGGATTTTCCTTCGGTATAGTAGAATGCTGTTCCCTTGGTGGCGAAGAGGTTAATATACTGCAACCAGTGTAGCCCATTTCCAGTCGTAAAAGCTTGCGACAAGAGTTTCCTTTATAGATGTAAGTCCCAAAGCTGTTACATATTTATTAGTGTCACCCACCTAATCTTTGGCCCAAATTGCAGCATTACATCCCAATATTTGGCTTAGTTATGCTGCCAAAATGGCGCCCCAGGTATATGGGTTTTATGCAGCTAGACCACCCCATTGCAGGTTACAGAGCAATGTGACATAGATTAACCCAATTCGAAGGTGTCAAAGCTATTCCATCTTTATTGGTAATTGTTACTCAGTGTTTGGACCAAATTGCAGCATAATATCTCAATATTTGGCTTAGTTATGGTGGAAACATGACCCCCTGTATATATGAATTACTGCAAGCAGTATATTCCATCCCAAGTCGCAGAATCTCCCTGCAGCAGACTTACTGCTAGCTGTAAGTCCCAAAGCTGTTGCATATTTATTGGGGCCACCCCCTCACTCTTTGGCCCAAATTGCAGCATTACATCCCAATATCTGGCTTAGCCCTGCTGCCAAAATGGCACCCCAGGTATATGGGTTTTATGCAGCTAGACCACCCCATTGCAGGTTACAGAGCAATGTGACATGGGTTTAACCCAGTCTGTAGGTCTCAAAGCTATTTCGTATTTATTGTGGTCATTCACTTAGCGTCTGGACCAAATTGGAGCATTAAAGCTCAATGTTTGTCTTAGTTATGGTGGAAACATGACCCCTGCATATATTAATATACTGCAACCAGTGTAGCCCATTTCCAGTCGTAAAAGCTTGCGACAAGAGTTTCCTTTATAGATGTAAGTCCCAAAGCTGTTACATATTTATTAGTGTCACCCACCTAATCTTTGGCCCAAATTGCAGCATTACATCCCAATATTTGGCTTAGTTATGCTGCCAAAATGGCGCCCCAGGTATATGGGTTTTATGCAGCTAGACCACCCCATTGCAGGTTACAGAGCAATGTGACATAGATTAACCCAATTCGAAGGTGTCAAAGCTATTCCATCTTTATTGGTAATTGTTACTCAGTGTTTGGACCAAATTGCAGCATAATATCTCAATATTTGGCTTAGTTATGGTGGAAACATGACCCCCTGTATATATGAATTACTGCAAGCAGTATATTCCATCCCAAGTCGCAGAATCTCCCTGCAGCAGACTTACTGCTAGCTGTAAGTCCCAAAGCTGTTGCATATTTATTGGGGCCACCCCCTCACTCTTTGGCCCAAATTGCAGCATTACATCCCAATATCTGGCTTAGCCCTGCTGCCAAAATGGCACCCCAGGTATATGGGTTTTATGCAGCTAGACCACCCCATTGCAGGTTACAGAGCAATGTGACATGAGTTTAACCCAGTCTGTAGGTCTCAAAGCTATTTCGTATTTATTGTGGTCATTCACTTAGCGTCTGGACCAAATTGGAGCATTAAAGCTCAATGTTTGTCTTAGTTATGGTGGAAACATGACCCCTGCATATATTAATATACTGCAACCAGTGTAGCCCATTTCCAGTCGTAAAAGCTTGCGACAAGAGTTTCCTTTATAGATGTAAGTCCCAAAGCTGTTACATATTTATTAGTGTCACCCACCTAATCTTTGGCCCAAATTGCAGCATTACATCCCAATATTTGGCTTAGTTATGCTGCCAAAATGGCGCCCCAGGTATATGGGTTTTATGCAGCTAGACCACCCCATTGCAGGTTACAGAGCAATGTGACATAGATTAACCCAATTCGAAGGTGTCAAAGCTATTCCATCTTTATTGGTAATTGTTACTCAGTGTTTGGACCAAATTGCAGCATAATATCTCAATATTTGGCTTAGTTATGGTGGAAACATGACCCCCTGTATATATGAATTACTGCAAGCAGTATATTCCATCCCAAGTCGCAGAATCTCCCTGCAGCAGACTTACTGCTAGCTGTAAGTCCCAAAGCTGTTGCATATTTATTGGGGCCACCCCCTCACTCTTTGGCCCAAATTGCAGCATTACATCCCAATATCTGGCTTAGCCCTGCTGCCAAAATGGCACCCCAGGTATATGGGTTTTATGCAGCTAGACCACCCCATTGCAGGTTACAGAGCAATGTGACATGGGTTTAACCCAGTCTGTAGGTCTCAAAGCTATTTCGTATTTATTGTGGTCATTCACTTAGCGTCTGGACCAAATTGGAGCATTAAAGCTCAATGTTTGTCTTAGTTATGGTGGAAACATGACCCCTGCATATATTAATATACTGCAACCAGTGTAGCCCATTTCCAGTCGTAAAAGCTTGCGACAAGAGTTTCCTTTATAGATGTAAGTCCCAAAGCTGTTACATATTTATTAGTGTCACCCACCTAATCTTTGGCCCAAATTGCAGCATTACATCCCAATATTTGGCTTAGTTATGCTGCCAAAATGGCGCCCCAGGTATATGGGTTTTATGCAGCTAGACCACCCCATTGCAGGTTACAGAGCAATGTGACATAGATTAACCCAATTCGAAGGTGTCAAAGCTATTCCATCTTTATTGGTAATTGTTACTCAGTGTTTGGACCAAATTGCAGCATAATATCTCAATATTTGGCTTAGTTATGGTGGAAACATGACCCCCTGTATATATGAATTACTGCAAGCAGTATATTCCATCCCAAGTCGCAGAATCTCCCTGCAGCAGACTTACTGCTAGCTGTAAGTCCCAAAGCTGTTGCATATTTATTGGGGCCACCCCCTCACTCTTTGGCCCAAATTGCAGCATTACATCCCAATATCTGGCTTAGCCCTGCTGCCAAAATGGCACCCCAGGTATATGGGTTTTATGCAGCTAGACCACCCCATTGCAGGTTACAGAGCAATGTGACATGGGTTTAACCCAGTCTGTAGGTCTCAAAGCTATTTCGTATTTATTGTGGTCATTCACTTAGCGTCTGGACCAAATTGGAGCATTAAAGCTCAATGTTTGTCTTAGTTATGGTGGAAACATGACCCCTGCATATATTAATATACTGCAACCAGTGTAGCCCATTTCCAGTCGTAAAAGCTTGCGACAAGAGTTTCCTTTATAGATGTAAGTCCCAAAGCTGTTACATATTTATTAGTGTCACCCACCTAATCTTTGGCCCAAATTGCAGCATTACATCCCAATATTTGGCTTAGTTATGCTGCCAAAATGGCGCCCCAGGTATATGGGTTTTATGCAGCTAGACCACCCCATTGCAGGTTACAGAGCAATGTGACATAGATTAACCCAATTCGAAGGTGTCAAAGCTATTCCATCTTTATTGGTAATTGTTACTCAGTGTTTGGACCAAATTGCAGCATAATATCTCAATATTTGGCTTAGTTATGGTGGAAACATGACCCCCTGTATATATGAATTACTGCAAGCAGTATATTCCATCCCAAGTCGCAGAATCTCCCTGCAGCAGACTTACTGCTAGCTGTAAGTCCCAAAGCTGTTGCATATTTATTGGGGCCACTCCCTCACTCTTTGGCCCAAATTGCAGCATTACATCCCAATATCTGGCTTAGCCCTGCTGCCAAAATGGCACCCCAGGTATATGGGTTTTATGCAGCTAGACCACCCCATTGCAGGTTACAGAGCAATGTGACATGGGTTTAACCCAGTCTGTAGGTCTCAAAGCTATTTCGTATTTATTGTGGTCATTCACTTAGCGTCTGGACCAAATTGGAGCATTAAAGCTCAATGTTTGTCTTAGTTATGGTGGAAACATGACCCCTGCATATATTAATATACTGCAACCAGTGTAGCCCATTTCCAGTCGTAAAAGCTTGCGACAAGAGTTTCCTTTATAGATGTAAGTCCCAAAGCTGTTACATATTTATTAGTGTCACCCACCTAATCTTTGGCCCAAATTGCAGCATTACATCCCAATATTTGGCTTAGTTATGCTGCCAAAATGGCGCCCCAGGTATATGGGTTTTATGCAGCTAGACCACCCCATTGCAGGTTACAGAGCAATGTGACATAGATTAACCCAATTCGAAGGTGTCAAAGCTATTCCATCTTTATTGGTAATTGTTACTCAGTGTTTGGACCAAATTGCAGCATAATATCTCAATATTTGGCTTAGTTATGGTGGAAACATGACCCCCTGTATATATGAATTACTGCAAGCAGTATATTCCATCCCAAGTCGCAGAATCTCCCTGCAGCAGACTTACTGCTAGCTGTAAGTCCCAAAGCTGTTGCATATTTATTGGGGCCACTCCCTCACTCTTTGGCCCAAATTGCAGCATTACATCCCAATATCTGGCTTAGCCCTGCTGCCAAAATGGCACCCCAGGTATATGGGTTTTATGCAGCTAGACCACCCCATTGCAGGTTACAGAGCAATGTGACATGGGTTTAACCCAGTCTGTAGGTCTCAAAGCTATTTCGTATTTATTGTGGTCATTCACTTAGCGTCTGGACCAAATTGGAGCATTAAAGCTCAATGTTTGTCTTAGTTATGGTGGAAACATGACCCCTGCATATATTAATATACTGCAACCAGTGTAGCCCATTTCCAGTCGTAAAAGCTTGCGACAAGAGTTTCCTTTATAGATGTAAGTCCCAAAGCTGTTACATATTTATTAGTGTCACCCACCTAATCTTTGGCCCAAATTGCAGCATTACATCCCAATATTTGGCTTAGTTATGCTGCCAAAATGGCGCCCCAGGTATATGGGTTTTATGCAGCTAGACCACCCCATTGCAGGTTACAGAGCAATGTGACATAGATTAACCCAATTCGAAGGTGTCAAAGCTATTCCATCTTTATTGGTAATTGTTACTCAGTGTTTGGACCAAATTGCAGCATAATATCTCAATATTTGGCTTAGTTATGGTGGAAACATGACCCCCTGTATATATGAATTACTGCAAGCAGTATATTCCATCCCAAGTCGCAGAATCTCCCTGCAGCAGACTTACTGCTAGCTGTAAGTCCCAAAGCTGTTGCATATTTATTGGGGCCACCCCCTCACTCTTTGGCCCAAATTGCAGCATTACATCCCAATATCTGGCTTAGCCCTGCTGCCAAAATGGCACCCCAGGTATATGGGTTTTATGCAGCTAGACCACCCCATTGCAGGTTACAGAGCAATGTGACATGAGTTTAACCCAGTCTGTAGGTCTCAAAGCTATTTCGTATTTATTGTGGTCATTCACTTAGCGTCTGGACCAAATTGGAGCATTAAAGCTCAATGTTTGTCTTAGTTATGGTGGAAACATGACCCCTGCATATATTAATATACTGCAACCAGTGTAGCCCATTTCCAGTCGTAAAAGCTTGCGACAAGAGTTTCCTTTATAGATGTAAGTCCCAAAGCTGTTACATATTTATTAGTGTCACCCACCTAATCTTTGGCCCAAATTGCAGCATTACATCCCAATATTTGGCTTAGTTATGCTGCCAAAATGGCGCCCCAGGTATATGGGTTTTATGCAGCTAGACCACCCCATTGCAGGTTACAGAGCAATGTGACATAGATTAACCCAATTCGAAGGTGTCAAAGCTATTCCATCTTTATTGGTAATTGTTACTCAGTGTTTGGACCAAATTGCAGCATAATATCTCAATATTTGGCTTAGTTATGGTGGAAACATGACCCCCTGTATATATGAATTACTGCAAGCAGTATATTCCATCCCAAGTCGCAGAATCTCCCTGCAGCAGACTTACTGCTAGCTGTAAGTCCCAAAGCTGTTGCATATTTATTGGGGCCACCCCCTCACTCTTTGGCCCAAATTGCAGCATTACATCCCAATATCTGGCTTAGCCCTGCTGCCAAAATGGCACCCCAGGTATATGGGTTTTATGCAGCTAGACCACCCCATTGCAGGTTACAGAGCAATGTGACATGGGTTTAACCCAGTCTGTAGGTCTCAAAGCTATTTCGTATTTATTGTGGTCATTCACTTAGCGTCTGGACCAAATTGGAGCATTAAAGCTCAATGTTTGTCTTAGTTATGGTGGAAACATGACCCCTGCATATATTAATATACTGCAACCAGTGTAGCCCATTTCCAGTCGTAAAAGCTTGCGACAAGAGTTTCCTTTATAGATGTAAGTCCCAAAGCTGTTACATATTTATTAGTGTCACCCACCTAATCTTTGGCCCAAATTGCAGCATTACATCCCAATATTTGGCTTAGTTATGCTGCCAAAATGGCGCCCCAGGTATATGGGTTTTATGCAGCTAGACCACCCCATTGCAGGTTACAGAGCAATGTGACATAGATTAACCCAATTCGAAGGTGTCAAAGCTATTCCATCTTTATTGGTAATTGTTACTCAGTGTTTGGACCAAATTGCAGCATAATATCTCAATATTTGGCTTAGTTATGGTGGAAACATGACCCCCTGTATATATGAATTACTGCAAGCAGTATATTCCATCCCAAGTCGCAGAATCTCCCTGCAGCAGACTTACTGCTAGCTGTAAGTCCCAAAGCTGTTGCATATTTATTGGGGCCACCCCCTCACTCTTTGGCCCAAATTGCAGCATTACATCCCAATATCTGGCTTAGCCCTGCTGCCAAAATGGCACCCCAGGTATATGGGTTTTATGCAGCTAGACCACCCCATTGCAGGTTACAGAGCAATGTGACATGGGTTTAACCCAGTCTGTAGGTCTCAAAGCTATTTCGTATTTATTGTGGTCATTCACTTAGCGTCTGGACCAAATTGGAGCATTAAAGCTCAATGTTTGTCTTAGTTATGGTGGAAACATGACCCCTGCATATATTAATATACTGCAACCAGTGTAGCCCATTTCCAGTCGTAAAAGCTTGCGACAAGAGTTTCCTTTATAGATGTAAGTCCCAAAGCTGTTACATATTTATTAGTGTCACCCACCTAATCTTTGGCCCAAATTGCAGCATTACATCCCAATATTTGGCTTAGTTATGCTGCCAAAATGGCGCCCCAGGTATATGGGTTTTATGCAGCTAGACCACCCCATTGCAGGTTACAGAGCAATGTGACATAGATTAACCCAATTCGAAGGTGTCAAAGCTATTCCATCTTTATTGGTAATTGTTACTCAGTGTTTGGACCAAATTGCAGCATAATATCTCAATATTTGGCTTAGTTATGGTGGAAACATGACCCCCTGTATATATGAATTACTGCAAGCAGTATATTCCATCCCAAGTCGCAGAATCTCCCTGCAGCAGACTTACTGCTAGCTGTAAGTCCCAAAGCTGTTGCATATTTATTGGGGCCACTCCCTCACTCTTTGGCCCAAATTGCAGCATTACATCCCAATATCTGGCTTAGCCCTGCTGCCAAAATGGCACCCCAGGTATATGGGTTTTATGCAGCTAGACCACCCCATTGCAGGTTACAGAGCAATGTGACATGGGTTTAACCCAGTCTGTAGGTCTCAAAGCTATTTCGTATTTATTGTGGTCATTCACTTAGCGTCTGGACCAAATTGGAGCATTAAAGCTCAATGTTTGTCTTAGTTATGGTGGAAACATGACCCCTGCATATATTAATATACTGCAACCAGTGTAGCCCATTTCCAGTCGTAAAAGCTTGCGACAAGAGTTTCCTTTATAGATGTAAGTCCCAAAGCTGTTACATATTTATTAGTGTCACCCACCTAATCTTTGGCCCAAATTGCAGCATTACATCCCAATATTTGGCTTAGTTATGCTGCCAAAATGGCGCCCCAGGTATATGGGTTTTATGCAGCTAGACCACCCCATTGCAGGTTACAGAGCAATGTGACATAGATTAACCCAATTCGAAGGTGTCAAAGCTATTCCATCTTTATTGGTAATTGTTACTCAGTGTTTGGACCAAATTGCAGCATAATATCTCAATATTTGGCTTAGTTATGGTGGAAACATGACCCCCTGTATATATGAATTACTGCAAGCAGTATATTCCATCCCAAGTCGCAGAATCTCCCTGCAGCAGACTTACTGCTAGCTGTAAGTCCCAAAGCTGTTGCATATTTATTGGGGCCACTCCCTCACTCTTTGGCCCAAATTGCAGCATTACATCCCAATATCTGGCTTAGCCCTGCTGCCAAAATGGCACCCCAGGTATATGGGTTTTATGCAGCTAGACCACCCCATTGCAGGTTACAGAGCAATGTGACATGGGTTTAACCCAGTCTGTAGGTCTCAAAGCTATTTCGTATTTATTGTGGTCATTCACTTAGCGTCTGGACCAAATTGGAGCATTAAAGCTCAATGTTTGTCTTAGTTATGGTGGAAACATGACCCCTGCATATATTAATATACTGCAACCAGTGTAGCCCATTTCCAGTCGTAAAAGCTTGCGACAAGAGTTTCCTTTATAGATGTAAGTCCCAAAGCTGTTACATATTTATTAGTGTCACCCACCTAATCTTTGGCCCAAATTGCAGCATTACATCCCAATATTTGGCTTAGTTATGCTGCCAAAATGGCGCCCCAGGTATATGGGTTTTATGCAGCTAGACCACCCCATTGCAGGTTACAGAGCAATGTGACATAGATTAACCCAATTCGAAGGTGTCAAAGCTATTCCATCTTTATTGGTAATTGTTACTCAGTGTTTGGACCAAATTGCAGCATAATATCTCAATATTTGGCTTAGTTATGGTGGAAACATGACCCCCTGTATATATGAATTACTGCAAGCAGTATATTCCATCCCAAGTCGCAGAATCTCCCTGCAGCAGACTTACTGCTAGCTGTAAGTCCCAAAGCTGTTGCATATTTATTGGGGCCACCCCCTCACTCTTTGGCCCAAATTGCAGCATTACATCCCAATATCTGGCTTAGCCCTGCTGCCAAAATGGCACCCCAGGTATATGGGTTTTATGCAGCTAGACCACCCCATTGCAGGTTACAGAGCAATGTGACATGAGTTTAACCCAGTCTGTAGGTCTCAAAGCTATTTCGTATTTATTGTGGTCATTCACTTAGCGTCTGGACCAAATTGGAGCATTAAAGCTCAATGTTTGTCTTAGTTATGGTGGAAACATGACCCCTGCATATATTAATATACTGCAACCAGTGTAGCCCATTTCCAGTCGTAAAAGCTTGCGACAAGAGTTTCCTTTATAGATGTAAGTCCCAAAGCTGTTACATATTTATTAGTGTCACCCACCTAATCTTTGGCCCAAATTGCAGCATTACATCCCAATATTTGGCTTAGTTATGCTGCCAAAATGGCGCCCCAGGTATATGGGTTTTATGCAGCTAGACCACCCCATTGCAGGTTACAGAGCAATGTGACATAGATTAACCCAATTCGAAGGTGTCAAAGCTATTCCATCTTTATTGGTAATTGTTACTCAGTGTTTGGACCAAATTGCAGCATAATATCTCAATATTTGGCTTAGTTATGGTGGAAACATGACCCCCTGTATATATGAATTACTGCAAGCAGTATATTCCATCCCAAGTCGCAGAATCTCCCTGCAGCAGACTTACTGCTAGCTGTAAGTCCCAAAGCTGTTGCATATTTATTGGGGCCACCCCCTCACTCTTTGGCCCAAATTGCAGCATTACATCCCAATATCTGGCTTAGCCCTGCTGCCAAAATGGCACCCCAGGTATATGGGTTTTATGCAGCTAGACCACCCCATTGCAGGTTACAGAGCAATGTGACATGGGTTTAACCCAGTCTGTAGGTCTCAAAGCTATTTCGTATTTATTGTGGTCATTCACTTAGCGTCTGGACCAAATTGGAGCATTAAAGCTCAATGTTTGTCTTAGTTATGGTGGAAACATGACCCCTGCATATATTAATATACTGCAACCAGTGTAGCCCATTTCCAGTCGTAAAAGCTTGCGACAAGAGTTTCCTTTATAGATGTAAGTCCCAAAGCTGTTACATATTTATTAGTGTCACCCACCTAATCTTTGGCCCAAATTGCAGCATTACATCCCAATATTTGGCTTAGTTATGCTGCCAAAATGGCGCCCCAGGTATATGGGTTTTATGCAGCTAGACCACCCCATTGCAGGTTACAGAGCAATGTGACATAGATTAACCCAATTCGAAGGTGTCAAAGCTATTCCATCTTTATTGGTAATTGTTACTCAGTGTTTGGACCAAATTGCAGCATAATATCTCAATATTTGGCTTAGTTATGGTGGAAACATGACCCCCTGTATATATGAATTACTGCAAGCAGTATATTCCATCCCAAGTCGCAGAATCTCCCTGCAGCAGACTTACTGCTAGCTGTAAGTCCCAAAGCTGTTGCATATTTATTGGGGCCACCCCCTCACTCTTTGGCCCAAATTGCAGCATTACATCCCAATATCTGGCTTAGCCCTGCTGCCAAAATGGCACCCCAGGTATATGGGTTTTATGCAGCTAGACCACCCCATTGCAGGTTACAGAGCAATGTGACATGGGTTTAACCCAGTCTGTAGGTCTCAAAGCTATTTCGTATTTATTGTGGTCATTCACTTAGCGTCTGGACCAAATTGGAGCATTAAAGCTCAATGTTTGTCTTAGTTATGGTGGAAACATGACCCCTGCATATATTAATATACTGCAACCAGTGTAGCCCATTTCCAGTCGTAAAAGCTTGCGACAAGAGTTTCCTTTATAGATGTAAGTCCCAAAGCTGTTACATATTTATTAGTGTCACCCACCTAATCTTTGGCCCAAATTGCAGCATTACATCCCAATATTTGGCTTAGTTATGCTGCCAAAATGGCGCCCCAGGTATATGGGTTTTATGCAGCTAGACCACCCCATTGCAGGTTACAGAGCAATGTGACATAGATTAACCCAATTCGAAGGTGTCAAAGCTATTCCATCTTTATTGGTAATTGTTACTCAGTGTTTGGACCAAATTGCAGCATAATATCTCAATATTTGGCTTAGTTATGGTGGAAACATGACCCCCTGTATATATGAATTACTGCAAGCAGTATATTCCATCCCAAGTCGCAGAATCTCCCTGCAGCAGACTTACTGCTAGCTGTAAGTCCCAAAGCTGTTGCATATTTATTGGGGCCACTCCCTCACTCTTTGGCCCAAATTGCAGCATTACATCCCAATATCTGGCTTAGCCCTGCTGCCAAAATGGCACCCCAGGTATATGGGTTTTATGCAGCTAGACCACCCCATTGCAGGTTACAGAGCAATGTGACATGGGTTTAACCCAGTCTGTAGGTCTCAAAGCTATTTCGTATTTATTGTGGTCATTCACTTAGCGTCTGGACCAAATTGGAGCATTAAAGCTCAATGTTTGTCTTAGTTATGGTGGAAACATGACCCCTGCATATATTAATATACTGCAACCAGTGTAGCCCATTTCCAGTCGTAAAAGCTTGCGACAAGAGTTTCCTTTATAGATGTAAGTCCCAAAGCTGTTACATATTTATTAGTGTCACCCACCTAATCTTTGGCCCAAATTGCAGCATTACATCCCAATATTTGGCTTAGTTATGCTGCCAAAATGGCGCCCCAGGTATATGGGTTTTATGCAGCTAGACCACCCCATTGCAGGTTACAGAGCAATGTGACATAGATTAACCCAATTCGAAGGTGTCAAAGCTATTCCATCTTTATTGGTAATTGTTACTCAGTGTTTGGACCAAATTGCAGCATAATATCTCAATATTTGGCTTAGTTATGGTGGAAACATGACCCCCTGTATATATGAATTACTGCAAGCAGTATATTCCATCCCAAGTCGCAGAATCTCCCTGCAGCAGACTTACTGCTAGCTGTAAGTCCCAAAGCTGTTGCATATTTATTGGGGCCACTCCCTCACTCTTTGGCCCAAATTGCAGCATTACATCCCAATATCTGGCTTAGCCCTGCTGCCAAAATGGCACCCCAGGTATATGGGTTTTATGCAGCTAGACCACCCCATTGCAGGTTACAGAGCAATGTGACATGGGTTTAACCCAGTCTGTAGGTCTCAAAGCTATTTCGTATTTATTGTGGTCATTCACTTAGCGTCTGGACCAAATTGGAGCATTAAAGCTCAATGTTTGTCTTAGTTATGGTGGAAACATGACCCCTGCATATATTAATATACTGCAACCAGTGTAGCCCATTTCCAGTCGTAAAAGCTTGCGACAAGAGTTTCCTTTATAGATGTAAGTCCCAAAGCTGTTACATATTTATTAGTGTCACCCACCTAATCTTTGGCCCAAATTGCAGCATTACATCCCAATATTTGGCTTAGTTATGCTGCCAAAATGGCGCCCCAGGTATATGGGTTTTATGCAGCTAGACCACCCCATTGCAGGTTACAGAGCAATGTGACATAGATTAACCCAATTCGAAGGTGTCAAAGCTATTCCATCTTTATTGGTAATTGTTACTCAGTGTTTGGACCAAATTGCAGCATAATATCTCAATATTTGGCTTAGTTATGGTGGAAACATGACCCCCTGTATATATGAATTACTGCAAGCAGTATATTCCATCCCAAGTCGCAGAATCTCCCTGCAGCAGACTTACTGCTAGCTGTAAGTCCCAAAGCTGTTGCATATTTATTGGGGCCACTCCCTCACTCTTTGGCCCAAATTGCAGCATTACATCCCAATATCTGGCTTAGCCCTGCTGCCAAAATGGCACCCCAGGTATATGGGTTTTATGCAGCTAGACCACCCCATTGCAGGTTACAGAGCAATGTGACATGGGTTTAACCCAGTCTGTAGGTCTCAAAGCTATTTCGTATTTATTGTGGTCATTCACTTAGCGTCTGGACCAAATTGGAGCATTAAAGCTCAATGTTTGTCTTAGTTATGGTGGAAACATGACCCCTGCATATATTAATATACTGCAACCAGTGTAGCCCATTTCCAGTCGTAAAAGCTTGCGACAAGAGTTTCCTTTATAGATGTAAGTCCCAAAGCTGTTACATATTTATTAGTGTCACCCACCTAATCTTTGGCCCAAATTGCAGCATTACATCCCAATATTTGGCTTAGTTATGCTGCCAAAATGGCGCCCCAGGTATATGGGTTTTATGCAGCTAGACCACCCCATTGCAGGTTACAGAGCAATGTGACATAGATTAACCCAATTCGAAGGTGTCAAAGCTATTCCATCTTTATTGGTAATTGTTACTCAGTGTTTGGACCAAATTGCAGCATAATATCTCAATATTTGGCTTAGTTATGGTGGAAACATGACCCCCTGTATATATGAATTACTGCAAGCAGTATATTCCATCCCAAGTCGCAGAATCTCCCTGCAGCACACTTACTGCTAACTGTAAGTCCCAAAGCTGTTGCATATTTATTGGGGCCACCCCCTCACTCTTTGGCCCAAATTGCAGCATTACATCCCAATATCTGGCTTAGCCCTGCTGCCAAAATGGCACCCCAGGTATATGGGTTTTATGCAGCTAGACCACCCCATTGCAGGTTACAGAGCAATGTGACATGGGTTTAACCCAGTCTGTAGGTCTCAAAGCTATTTCGTATTTATTGTGGTCATTCACTTAGCGTCTGGACCAAATTGGAGCATTAAAGCTCAATGTTTGTCTTAGTTATGGTGGAAACATGACCCCTGCATATATTAATATACTGCAACCAGTGTAGCCCATTTCCAGTCGTAAAAGCTTGCGACAAGAGTTTCCTTTATAGATGTAAGTCCCAAAGCTGTTACATATTTATTAGTGTCACCCACCTAATCTTTGGCCCAAATTGCAGCATTACATCCCAATATTTGGCTTAGTTATGCTGCCAAAATGGCGCCCCAGGTATATGGGTTTTATGCAGCTAGACCACCCCATTGCAGGTTACAGAGCAATGTGACATAGATTAACCCAATTCGAAGGTGTCAAAGCTATTCCATCTTTATTGGTAATTGTTACTCAGTGTTTGGACCAAATTGCAGCATAATATCTCAATATTTGGCTTAGTTATGGTGGAAACATGACCCCCTGTATATATGAATTACTGCAAGCAGTATATTCCATCCCAAGTCGCAGAATCTCCCTGCAGCAGACTTACTGCTAGCTGTAAGTCCCAAAGCTGTTGCATATTTATTGGGGCCACCCCCTCACTCTTTGGCCCAAATTGCAGCATTACATCCCAATATCTGGCTTAGCCCTGCTGCCAAAATGGCACCCCAGGTATATGGGTTTTATGCAGCTAGACCACCCCATTGCAGGTTACAGAGCAATGTGACATGGGTTTAACCCAGTCTGTAGGTCTCAAAGCTATTTCGTATTTATTGTGGTCATTCACTTAGCGTCTGGACCAAATTGGAGCATTAAAGCTCAATGTTTGTCTTAGTTATGGTGGAAACATGACCCCTGCATATATTAATATACTGCAACCAGTGTAGCCCATTTCCAGTCGTAAAAGCTTGTGACAAGAGTTTCCTTTATAGATGTAAGTCCCAAAGCTGTTACATATTTATTAGTGTCACCCACCTAATCTTTGGCCCAAATTGCAGCATTACATCCCAATATTTGGCTTAGTTATGCTGCCAAAATGGCGCCCCAGGTATATGGGTTTTATGCAGCTAGACCACCCCATTGCAGGTTACAGAGCAATGTGACATAGATTAACCCAATTCGAAGGTGTCAAAGCTATTCCATCTTTATTGGTAATTGTTACTCAGTGTTTGGACCAAATTGCAGCATAATATCTCAATATTTGGCTTAGTTATGGTGGAAACATGACCCCCTGTATATATGAATTACTGCAAGCAGTATATTCCATCCCAAGTCGCAGAATCTCCCTGCAGCAGACTTACTGCTAGCTGTAAGTCCCAAAGCTGTTGCATATTTATTGGGGCCACCCCCTCACTCTTTGGCCCAAATTGCAGCATTACATCCCAATATCTGGCTTAGCCCTGCTGCCAAAATGGCACCCCAGGTATATGGGTTTTATGCAGCTAGACCACCCCATTGCAGGTTACAGAGCAATGTGACATGGGTTTAACCCAGTCTGTAGGTCTCAAAGCTATTTCGTATTTATTGTGGTCATTCACTTAGCGTCTGGACCAAATTGGAGCATTAAAGCTCAATGTTTGTCTTAGTTATGGTGGAAACATGACCCCTGCATATATTAATATACTGCAACCAGTGTAGCCCATTTCCAGTCGTAAAAGCTTGCGACAAGAGTTTCCTTTATAGATGTAAGTCCCAAAGCTGTTACATATTTATTAGTGTCACCCACCTAATCTTTGGCCCAAATTGCAGCATTACATCCCAATATTTGGCTTAGTTATGCTGCCAAAATGGCGCCCCAGGTATATGGGTTTTATGCAGCTAGACCACCCCATTGCAGGTTACAGAGCAATGTGACATAGATTAACCCAATTCGAAGGTGTCAAAGCTATTCCATCTTTATTGGTAATTGTTACTCAGTGTTTGGACCAAATTGCAGCATAATATCTCAATATTTGGCTTAGTTATGGTGGAAACATGACCCCCTGTATATATGAATTACTGCAAGCAGTATATTCCATCCCAAGTCGCAGAATCTCCCTGCAGCAGACTTACTGCTAGCTGTAAGTCCCAAAGCTGTTGCATATTTATTGGGGCCACTCCCTCACTCTTTGGCCCAAATTGCAGCATTACATCCCAATATCTGGCTTAGCCCTGCTGCCAAAATGGCACCCCAGGTATATGGGTTTTATGCAGCTAGACCACCCCATTGCAGGTTACAGAGCAATGTGACATGGGTTTAACCCAGTCTGTAGGTCTCAAAGCTATTTCGTATTTATTGTGGTCATTCACTTAGCGTCTGGACCAAATTGGAGCATTAAAGCTCAATGTTTGTCTTAGTTATGGTGGAAACATGACCCCTGCATATATTAATATACTGCAACCAGTGTAGCCCATTTCCAGTCGTAAAAGCTTGCGACAAGAGTTTCCTTTATAGATGTAAGTCCCAAAGCTGTTACATATTTATTAGTGTCACCCACCTAATCTTTGGCCCAAATTGCAGCATTACATCCCAATATTTGGCTTAGTTATGCTGCCAAAATGGCGCCCCAGGTATATGGGTTTTATGCAGCTAGACCACCCCATTGCAGGTTACAGAGCAATGTGACATAGATTAACCCAATTCGAAGGTGTCAAAGCTATTCCATCTTTATTGGTAATTGTTACTCAGTGTTTGGACCAAATTGCAGCATAATATCTCAATATTTGGCTTAGTTATGGTGGAAACATGACCCCCTGTATATATGAATTACTGCAAGCAGTATATTCCATCCCAAGTCGCAGAATCTCCCTGCAGCAGACTTACTGCTAGCTGTAAGTCCCAAAGCTGTTGCATATTTATTGGGGCCACTCCCTCACTCTTTGGCCCAAATTGCAGCATTACATCCCAATATCTGGCTTAGCCCTGCTGCCAAAATGGCACCCCAGGTATATGGGTTTTATGCAGCTAGACCACCCCATTGCAGGTTACAGAGCAATGTGACATGGGTTTAACCCAGTCTGTAGGTCTCAAAGCTATTTCGTATTTATTGTGGTCATTCACTTAGCGTCTGGACCAAATTGGAGCATTAAAGCTCAATGTTTGTCTTAGTTATGGTGGAAACATGACCCCTGCATATATTAATATACTGCAACCAGTGTAGCCCATTTCCAGTCGTAAAAGCTTGCGACAAGAGTTTCCTTTATAGATGTAAGTCCCAAAGCTGTTACATATTTATTAGTGTCACCCACCTAATCTTTGGCCCAAATTGCAGCATTACATCCCAATATTTGGCTTAGTTATGCTGCCAAAATGGCGCCCCAGGTATATGGGTTTTATGCAGCTAGACCACCCCATTGCAGGTTACAGAGCAATGTGACATAGATTAACCCAATTCGAAGGTGTCAAAGCTATTCCATCTTTATTGGTAATTGTTACTCAGTGTTTGGACCAAATTGCAGCATAATATCTCAATATTTGGCTTAGTTATGGTGGAAACATGACCCCCTGTATATATGAATTACTGCAAGCAGTATATTCCATCCCAAGTCGCAGAATCTCCCTGCAGCAGACTTACTGCTAGCTGTAAGTCCCAAAGCTGTTGCATATTTATTGGGGCCACTCCCTCACTCTTTGGCCCAAATTGCAGCATTACATCCCAATATCTGGCTTAGCCCTGCTGCCAAAATGGCACCCCAGGTATATGGGTTTTATGCAGCTAGACCACCCCATTGCAGGTTACAGAGCAATGTGACATGGGTTTAACCCAGTCTGTAGGTCTCAAAGCTATTTCGTATTTATTGTGGTCATTCACTTAGCGTCTGGACCAAATTGGAGCATTAAAGCTCAATGTTTGTCTTAGTTATGGTGGAAACATGACCCCTGCATATATTAATATACTGCAACCAGTGTAGCCCATTTCCAGTCGTAAAAGCTTGCGACAAGAGTTTCCTTTATAGATGTAAGTCCCAAAGCTGTTACATATTTATTAGTGTCACCCACCTAATCTTTGGCCCAAATTGCAGCATTACATCCCAATATTTGGCTTAGTTATGCTGCCAAAATGGCGCCCCAGGTATATGGGTTTTATGCAGCTAGACCACCCCATTGCAGGTTACAGAGCAATGTGACATAGATTAACCCAATTCGAAGGTGTCAAAGCTATTCCATCTTTATTGGTAATTGTTACTCAGTGTTTGGACCAAATTGCAGCATAATATCTCAATATTTGGCTTAGTTATGGTGGAAACATGACCCCCTGTATATATGAATTACTGCAAGCAGTATATTCCATCCCAAGTCGCAGAATCTCCCTGCAGCACACTTACTGCTAACTGTAAGTCCCAAAGCTGTTGCATATTTATTGGGGCCACCCCCTCACTCTTTGGCCCAAATTGCAGCATTACATCCCAATATCTGGCTTAGCCCTGCTGCCAAAATGGCACCCCAGGTATATGGGTTTTATGCAGCTAGACCACCCCATTGCAGGTTACAGAGCAATGTGACATGGGTTTAACCCAGTCTGTAGGTCTCAAAGCTATTTCGTATTTATTGTGGTCATTCACTTAGCGTCTGGACCAAATTGGAGCATTAAAGCTCAATGTTTGTCTTAGTTATGGTGGAAACATGACCCCTGCATATATTAATATACTGCAACCAGTGTAGCCCATTTCCAGTCGTAAAAGCTTGCGACAAGAGTTTCCTTTATAGATGTAAGTCCCAAAGCTGTTACATATTTATTAGTGTCACCCACCTAATCTTTGGCCCAAATTGCAGCATTACATCCCAATATTTGGCTTAGTTATGCTGCCAAAATGGCGCCCCAGGTATATGGGTTTTATGCAGCTAGACCACCCCATTGCAGGTTACAGAGCAATGTGACATAGATTAACCCAATTCGAAGGTGTCAAAGCTATTCCATCTTTATTGGTAATTGTTACTCAGTGTTTGGACCAAATTGCAGCATAATATCTCAATATTTGGCTTAGTTATGGTGGAAACATGACCCCCTGTATATATGAATTACTGCAAGCAGTATATTCCATCCCAAGTCGCAGAATCTCCCTGCAGCAGACTTACTGCTAGCTGTAAGTCCCAAAGCTGTTGCATATTTATTGGGGCCACCCCCTCACTCTTTGGCCCAAATTGCAGCATTACATCCCAATATCTGGCTTAGCCCTGCTGCCAAAATGGCACCCCAGGTATATGGGTTTTATGCAGCTAGACCACCCCATTGCAGGTTACAGAGCAATGTGACATGGGTTTAACCCAGTCTGTAGGTCTCAAAGCTATTTCGTATTTATTGTGGTCATTCACTTAGCGTCTGGACCAAATTGGAGCATTAAAGCTCAATGTTTGTCTTAGTTATGGTGGAAACATGACCCCTGCATATATTAATATACTGCAACCAGTGTAGCCCATTTCCAGTCGTAAAAGCTTGCGACAAGAGTTTCCTTTATAGATGTAAGTCCCAAAGCTGTTACATATTTATTAGTGTCACCCACCTAATCTTTGGCCCAAATTGCAGCATTACATCCCAATATTTGGCTTAGTTATGCTGCCAAAATGGCGCCCCAGGTATATGGGTTTTATGCAGCTAGACCACCCCATTGCAGGTTACAGAGCAATGTGACATAGATTAACCCAATTCGAAGGTGTCAAAGCTATTCCATCTTTATTGGTAATTGTTACTCAGTGTTTGGACCAAATTGCAGCATAATATCTCAATATTTGGCTTAGTTATGGTGGAAACATGACCCCCTGTATATATGAATTACTGCAAGCAGTATATTCCATCCCAAGTCGCAGAATCTCCCTGCAGCACACTTACTGCTAACTGTAAGTCCCAAAGCTGTTGCATATTTATTGGGGCCACCCCCTCACTCTTTGGCCCAAATTGCAGCATTACATCCCAATATCTGGCTTAGCCCTGCTGCCAAAATGGCACCCCAGGTATATGGGTTTTATGCAGCTAGACCACCCCATTGCAGGTTACAGAGCAATGTGACATGGGTTTAACCCAGTCTGTAGGTCTCAAAGCTATTTCGTATTTATTGTGGTCATTCACTTAGCGTCTGGACCAAATTGGAGCATTAAAGCTCAATGTTTGTCTTAGTTATGGTGGAAACATGACCCCTGCATATATTAATATACTGCAACCAGTGTAGCCCATTTCCAGTCGTAAAAGCTTGCGACAAGAGTTTCCTTTATAGATGTAAGTCCCAAAGCTGTTACATATTTATTAGTGTCACCCACCTAATCTTTGGCCCAAATTGCAGCATTACATCCCAATATTTGGCTTAGTTATGCTGCCAAAATGGCGCCCCAGGTATATGGGTTTTATGCAGCTAGACCACCCCATTGCAGGTTACAGAGCAATGTGACATAGATTAACCCAATTCGAAGGTGTCAAAGCTATTCCATCTTTATTGGTAATTGTTACTCAGTGTTTGGACCAAATTGCAGCATAATATCTCAATATTTGGCTTAGTTATGGTGGAAACATGACCCCCTGTATATATGAATTACTGCAAGCAGTATATTCCATCCCAAGTCGCAGAATCTCCCTGCAGCAGACTTACTGCTAGCTGTAAGTCCCAAAGCTGTTGCATATTTATTGGGGCCACCCCCTCACTCTTTGGCCCAAATTGCAGCATTACATCCCAATATCTGGCTTAGCCCTGCTGCCAAAATGGCACCCCAGGTATATGGGTTTTATGCAGCTAGACCACCCCATTGCAGGTTACAGAGCAATGTGACATGGGTTTAACCCAGTCTGTAGGTCTCAAAGCTATTTCGTATTTATTGTGGTCATTCACTTAGCGTCTGGACCAAATTGGAGCATTAAAGCTCAATGTTTGTCTTAGTTATGGTGGAAACATGACCCCTGCATATATTAATATACTGCAACCAGTGTAGCCCATTTCCAGTCGTAAAAGCTTGCGACAAGAGTTTCCTTTATAGATGTAAGTCCCAAAGCTGTTACATATTTATTAGTGTCACCCACCTAATCTTTGGCCCAAATTGCAGCATTACATCCCAATATTTGGCTTAGTTATGCTGCCAAAATGGCGCCCCAGGTATATGGGTTTTATGCAGCTAGACCACCCCATTGCAGGTTACAGAGCAATGTGACATAGATTAACCCAATTCGAAGGTGTCAAAGCTATTCCATCTTTATTGGTAATTGTTACTCAGTGTTTGGACCAAATTGCAGCATAATATCTCAATATTTGGCTTAGTTATGGTGGAAACATGACCCCCTGTATATATGAATTACTGCAAGCAGTATATTCCATCCCAAGTCGCAGAATCTCCCTGCAGCAGACTTACTGCTAGCTGTAAGTCCCAAAGCTGTTGCATATTTATTGGGGCCACTCCCTCACTCTTTGGCCCAAATTGCAGCATTACATCCCAATATCTGGCTTAGCCCTGCTGCCAAAATGGCACCCCAGGTATATGGGTTTTATGCAGCTAGACCACCCCATTGCAGGTTACAGAGCAATGTGACATGGGTTTAACCCAGTCTGTAGGTCTCAAAGCTATTTCGTATTTATTGTGGTCATTCACTTAGCGTCTGGACCAAATTGGAGCATTAAAGCTCAATGTTTGTCTTAGTTATGGTGGAAACATGACCCCTGCATATATTAATATACTGCAACCAGTGTAGCCCATTTCCAGTCGTAAAAGCTTGCGACAAGAGTTTCCTTTATAGATGTAAGTCCCAAAGCTGTTACATATTTATTAGTGTCACCCACCTAATCTTTGGCCCAAATTGCAGCATTACATCCCAATATTTGGCTTAGTTATGCTGCCAAAATGGCGCCCCAGGTATATGGGTTTTATGCAGCTAGACCACCCCATTGCAGGTTACAGAGCAATGTGACATAGATTAACCCAATTCGAAGGTGTCAAAGCTATTCCATCTTTATTGGTAATTGTTACTCAGTGTTTGGACCAAATTGCAGCATAATATCTCAATATTTGGCTTAGTTATGGTGGAAACATGACCCCCTGTATATATGAATTACTGCAAGCAGTATATTCCATCCCAAGTCGCAGAATCTCCCTGCAGCAGACTTACTGCTAGCTGTAAGTCCCAAAGCTGTTGCATATTTATTGGGGCCACTCCCTCACTCTTTGGCCCAAATTGCAGCATTACATCCCAATATCTGGCTTAGCCCTGCTGCCAAAATGGCACCCCAGGTATATGGGTTTTATGCAGCTAGACCACCCCATTGCAGGTTACAGAGCAATGTGACATGGGTTTAACCCAGTCTGTAGGTCTCAAAGCTATTTCGTATTTATTGTGGTCATTCACTTAGCGTCTGGACCAAATTGGAGCATTAAAGCTCAATGTTTGTCTTAGTTATGGTGGAAACATGACCCCTGCATATATTAATATACTGCAACCAGTGTAGCCCATTTCCAGTCGTAAAAGCTTGCGACAAGAGTTTCCTTTATAGATGTAAGTCCCAAAGCTGTTACATATTTATTAGTGTCACCCACCTAATCTTTGGCCCAAATTGCAGCATTACATCCCAATATTTGGCTTAGTTATGCTGCCAAAATGGCGCCCCAGGTATATGGGTTTTATGCAGCTAGACCACCCCATTGCAGGTTACAGAGCAATGTGACATAGATTAACCCAATTCGAAGGTGTCAAAGCTATTCCATCTTTATTGGTAATTGTTACTCAGTGTTTGGACCAAATTGCAGCATAATATCTCAATATTTGGCTTAGTTATGGTGGAAACATGACCCCCTGTATATATGAATTACTGCAAGCAGTATATTCCATCCCAAGTCGCAGAATCTCCCTGCAGCAGACTTACTGCTAGCTGTAAGTCCCAAAGCTGTTGCATATTTATTGGGGCCACTCCCTCACTCTTTGGCCCAAATTGCAGCATTACATCCCAATATCTGGCTTAGCCCTGCTGCCAAAATGGCACCCCAGGTATATGGGTTTTATGCAGCTAGACCACCCCATTGCAGGTTACAGAGCAATGTGACATGGGTTTAACCCAGTCTGTAGGTCTCAAAGCTATTTCGTATTTATTGTGGTCATTCACTTAGCGTCTGGACCAAATTGGAGCATTAAAGCTCAATGTTTGTCTTAGTTATGGTGGAAACATGACCCCTGCATATATTAATATACTGCAACCAGTGTAGCCCATTTCCAGTCGTAAAAGCTTGCGACAAGAGTTTCCTTTATAGATGTAAGTCCCAAAGCTGTTACATATTTATTAGTGTCACCCACCTAATCTTTGGCCCAAATTGCAGCATTACATCCCAATATTTGGCTTAGTTATGCTGCCAAAATGGCGCCCCAGGTATATGGGTTTTATGCAGCTAGACCACCCCATTGCAGGTTACAGAGCAATGTGACATAGATTAACCCAATTCGAAGGTGTCAAAGCTATTCCATCTTTATTGGTAATTGTTACTCAGTGTTTGGACCAAATTGCAGCATAATATCTCAATATTTGGCTTAGTTATGGTGGAAACATGACCCCCTGTATATATGAATTACTGCAAGCAGTATATTCCATCCCAAGTCGCAGAATCTCCCTGCAGCACACTTACTGCTAACTGTAAGTCCCAAAGCTGTTGCATATTTATTGGGGCCACCCCCTCACTCTTTGGCCCAAATTGCAGCATTACATCCCAATATCTGGCTTAGCCCTGCTGCCAAAATGGCACCCCAGGTATATGGGTTTTATGCAGCTAGACCACCCCATTGCAGGTTACAGAGCAATGTGACATGGGTTTAACCCAGTCTGTAGGTCTCAAAGCTATTTCGTATTTATTGTGGTCATTCACTTAGCGTCTGGACCAAATTGGAGCATTAAAGCTCAATGTTTGTCTTAGTTATGGTGGAAACATGACCCCTGCATATATTAATATACTGCAACCAGTGTAGCCCATTTCCAGTCGTAAAAGCTTGCGACAAGAGTTTCCTTTATAGATGTAAGTCCCAAAGCTGTTACATATTTATTAGTGTCACCCACCTAATCTTTGGCCCAAATTGCAGCATTACATCCCAATATTTGGCTTAGTTATGCTGCCAAAATGGCGCCCCAGGTATATGGGTTTTATGCAGCTAGACCACCCCATTGCAGGTTACAGAGCAATGTGACATAGATTAACCCAATTCGAAGGTGTCAAAGCTATTCCATCTTTATTGGTAATTGTTACTCAGTGTTTGGACCAAATTGCAGCATAATATCTCAATATTTGGCTTAGTTATGGTGGAAACATGACCCCCTGTATATATGAATTACTGCAAGCAGTATATTCCATCCCAAGTCGCAGAATCTCCCTGCAGCAGACTTACTGCTAGCTGTAAGTCCCAAAGCTGTTGCATATTTATTGGGGCCACCCCCTCACTCTTTGGCCCAAATTGCAGCATTACATCCCAATATCTGGCTTAGCCCTGCTGCCAAAATGGCACCCCAGGTATATGGGTTTTATGCAGCTAGACCACCCCATTGCAGGTTACAGAGCAATGTGACATGGGTTTAACCCAGTCTGTAGGTCTCAAAGCTATTTCGTATTTATTGTGGTCATTCACTTAGCGTCTGGACCAAATTGGAGCATTAAAGCTCAATGTTTGTCTTAGTTATGGTGGAAACATGACCCCTGCATATATTAATATACTGCAACCAGTGTAGCCCATTTCCAGTCGTAAAAGCTTGCGACAAGAGTTTCCTTTATAGATGTAAGTCCCAAAGCTGTTACATATTTATTAGTGTCACCCACCTAATCTTTGGCCCAAATTGCAGCATTACATCCCAATATTTGGCTTAGTTATGCTGCCAAAATGGCGCCCCAGGTATATGGGTTTTATGCAGCTAGACCACCCCATTGCAGGTTACAGAGCAATGTGACATAGATTAACCCAATTCGAAGGTGTCAAAGCTATTCCATCTTTATTGGTAATTGTTACTCAGTGTTTGGACCAAATTGCAGCATAATATCTCAATATTTGGCTTAGTTATGGTGGAAACATGACCCCCTGTATATATGAATTACTGCAAGCAGTATATTCCATCCCAAGTCGCAGAATCTCCCTGCAGCAGACTTACTGCTAGCTGTAAGTCCCAAAGCTGTTGCATATTTATTGGGGCCACTCCCTCACTCTTTGGCCCAAATTGCAGCATTACATCCCAATATCTGGCTTAGCCCTGCTGCCAAAATGGCACCCCAGGTATATGGGTTTTATGCAGCTAGACCACCCCATTGCAGGTTACAGAGCAATGTGACATGGGTTTAACCCAGTCTGTAGGTCTCAAAGCTATTTCGTATTTATTGTGGTCATTCACTTAGCGTCTGGACCAAATTGGAGCATTAAAGCTCAATGTTTGTCTTAGTTATGGTGGAAACATGACCCCTGCATATATTAATATACTGCAACCAGTGTAGCCCATTTCCAGTCGTAAAAGCTTGCGACAAGAGTTTCCTTTATAGATGTAAGTCCCAAAGCTGTTACATATTTATTAGTGTCACCCACCTAATCTTTGGCCCAAATTGCAGCATTACATCCCAATATTTGGCTTAGTTATGCTGCCAAAATGGCGCCCCAGGTATATGGGTTTTATGCAGCTAGACCACCCCATTGCAGGTTACAGAGCAATGTGACATAGATTAACCCAATTCGAAGGTGTCAAAGCTATTCCATCTTTATTGGTAATTGTTACTCAGTGTTTGGACCAAATTGCAGCATAATATCTCAATATTTGGCTTAGTTATGGTGGAAACATGACCCCCTGTATATATGAATTACTGCAAGCAGTATATTCCATCCCAAGTCGCAGAATCTCCCTGCAGCAGACTTACTGCTAGCTGTAAGTCCCAAAGCTGTTGCATATTTATTGGGGCCACTCCCTCACTCTTTGGCCCAAATTGCAGCATTACATCCCAATATCTGGCTTAGCCCTGCTGCCAAAATGGCACCCCAGGTATATGGGTTTTATGCAGCTAGACCACCCCATTGCAGGTTACAGAGCAATGTGACATGGGTTTAACCCAGTCTGTAGGTCTCAAAGCTATTTCGTATTTATTGTGGTCATTCACTTAGCGTCTGGACCAAATTGGAGCATTAAAGCTCAATGTTTGTCTTAGTTATGGTGGAAACATGACCCCTGCATATATTAATATACTGCAACCAGTGTAGCCCATTTCCAGTCGTAAAAGCTTGCGACAAGAGTTTCCTTTATAGATGTAAGTCCCAAAGCTGTTACATATTTATTAGTGTCACCCACCTAATCTTTGGCCCAAATTGCAGCATTACATCCCAATATTTGGCTTAGTTATGCTGCCAAAATGGCGCCCCAGGTATATGGGTTTTATGCAGCTAGACCACCCCATTGCAGGTTACAGAGCAATGTGACATAGATTAACCAAATTCGAAGGTGTCAAAGCTATTCCATCTTTATTGGTAATTGTTACTCAGTGTTTGGACCAAATTGCAGCATAATATCTCAATATTTGGCTTAGTTATGGTGGAAACATGACCCCCTGTATATATGAATTACTGCAAGCAGTATATTCCATCCCAAGTCGCAGAATCTCCCTGCAGCACACTTACTGCTAACTGTAAGTCCCAAAGCTGTTGCATATTTATTGGGGCCACCCCCTCACTCTTTGGCCCAAATTGCAGCATTACATCCCAATATCTGGCTTAGCCCTGCTGCCAAAATGGCACCCCAGGTATATGGGTTTTATGCAGCTAGACCACCCCATTGCAGGTTACAGAGCAATGTGACATGGGTTTAACCCAGTCTGTAGGTCTCAAAGCTATTTCGTATTTATTGTGGTCATTCACTTAGCGTCTGGACCAAATTGGAGCATTAAAGCTCAATGTTTGTCTTAGTTATGGTGGAAACATGACCCCTGCATATATTAATATACTGCAACCAGTGTAGCCCATTTCCAGTCGTAAAAGCTTGCGACAAGAGTTTCCTTTATAGATGTAAGTCCCAAAGCTGTTACATATTTATTAGTGTCACCCACCTAATCTTTGGCCCAAATTGCAGCATTACATCCCAATATTTGGCTTAGTTATGCTGCCAAAATGGCGCCCCAGGTATATGGGTTTTATGCAGCTAGACCACCCCATTGCAGGTTACAGAGCAATGTGACATAGATTAACCCAATTCGAAGGTGTCAAAGCTATTCCATCTTTATTGGTAATTGTTACTCAGTGTTTGGACCAAATTGCAGCATAATATCTCAATATTTGGCTTAGTTATGGTGGAAACATGACCCCCTGTATATATGAATTACTGCAAGCAGTATATTCCATCCCAAGTCGCAGAATCTCCCTGCAGCAGACTTACTGCTAGCTGTAAGTCCCAAAGCTGTTGCATATTTATTGGGGCCACCCCCTCACTCTTTGGCCCAAATTGCAGCATTACATCCCAATATCTGGCTTAGCCCTGCTGCCAAAATGGCACCCCAGGTATATGGGTTTTATGCAGCTAGACCACCCCATTGCAGGTTACAGAGCAATGTGACATGGGTTTAACCCAGTCTGTAGGTCTCAAAGCTATTTCGTATTTATTGTGGTCATTCACTTAGCGTCTGGACCAAATTGGAGCATTAAAGCTCAATGTTTGTCTTAGTTATGGTGGAAACATGACCCCTGCATATATTAATATACTGCAACCAGTGTAGCCCATTTCCAGTCGTAAAAGCTTGTGACAAGAGTTTCCTTTATAGATGTAAGTCCCAAAGCTGTTACATATTTATTAGTGTCACCCACCTAATCTTTGGCCCAAATTGCAGCATTACATCCCAATATTTGGCTTAGTTATGCTGCCAAAATGGCGCCCCAGGTATATGGGTTTTATGCAGCTAGACCACCCCATTGCAGGTTACAGAGCAATGTGACATAGATTAACCCAATTCGAAGGTGTCAAAGCTATTCCATCTTTATTGGTAATTGTTACTCAGTGTTTGGACCAAATTGCAGCATAATATCTCAATATTTGGCTTAGTTATGGTGGAAACATGACCCCCTGTATATATGAATTACTGCAAGCAGTATATTCCATCCCAAGTCGCAGAATCTCCCTGCAGCAGACTTACTGCTAGCTGTAAGTCCCAAAGCTGTTGCATATTTATTGGGGCCACCCCCTCACTCTTTGGCCCAAATTGCAGCATTACATCCCAATATCTGGCTTAGCCCTGCTGCCAAAATGGCACCCCAGGTATATGGGTTTTATGCAGCTAGACCACCCCATTGCAGGTTACAGAGCAATGTGACATGGGTTTAACCCAGTCTGTAGGTCTCAAAGCTATTTCGTATTTATTGTGGTCATTCACTTAGCGTCTGGACCAAATTGGAGCATTAAAGCTCAATGTTTGTCTTAGTTATGGTGGAAACATGACCCCTGCATATATTAATATACTGCAACCAGTGTAGCCCATTTCCAGTCGTAAAAGCTTGCGACAAGAGTTTCCTTTATAGATGTAAGTCCCAAAGCTGTTACATATTTATTAGTGTCACCCACCTAATCTTTGGCCCAAATTGCAGCATTACATCCCAATATTTGGCTTAGTTATGCTGCCAAAATGGCGCCCCAGGTATATGGGTTTTATGCAGCTAGACCACCCCATTGCAGGTTACAGAGCAATGTGACATAGATTAACCCAATTCGAAGGTGTCAAAGCTATTCCATCTTTATTGGTAATTGTTACTCAGTGTTTGGACCAAATTGCAGCATAATATCTCAATATTTGGCTTAGTTATGGTGGAAACATGACCCCCTGTATATATGAATTACTGCAAGCAGTATATTCCATCCCAAGTCGCAGAATCTCCCTGCAGCAGACTTACTGCTAGCTGTAAGTCCCAAAGCTGTTGCATATTTATTGGGGCCACCCCCTCACTCTTTGGCCCAAATTGCAGCATTACATCCCAATATCTGGCTTAGCCCTGCTGCCAAAATGGCACCCCAGGTATATGGGTTTTATGCAGCTAGACCACCCCATTGCAGGTTACAGAGCAATGTGACATGGGTTTAACCCAGTCTGTAGGTCTCAAAGCTATTTCGTATTTATTGTGGTCATTCACTTAGCGTCTGGACCAAATTGGAGCATTAAAGCTCAATGTTTGTCTTAGTTATGGTGGAAACATGACCCCTGCATATATTAATATACTGCAACCAGTGTAGCCCATTTCCAGTCGTAAAAGCTTGCGACAAGAGTTTCCTTTATAGATGTAAGTCCCAAAGCTGTTACATATTTATTAGTGTCACCCACCTAATCTTTGGCCCAAATTGCAGCATTACATCCCAATATTTGGCTTAGTTATGCTGCCAAAATGGCGCCCCAGGTATATGGGTTTTATGCAGCTAGACCACCCCATTGCAGGTTACAGAGCAATGTGACATAGATTAACCCAATTCGAAGGTGTCAAAGCTATTCCATCTTTATTGGTAATTGTTACTCAGTGTTTGGACCAAATTGCAGCATAATATCTCAATATTTGGCTTAGTTATGGTGGAAACATGACCCCCTGTATATATGAATTACTGCAAGCAGTATATTCCATCCCAAGTCGCAGAATCTCCCTGCAGCAGACTTACTGCTAGCTGTAAGTCCCAAAGCTGTTGCATATTTATTGGGGCCACCCCCTCACTCTTTGGCCCAAATTGCAGCATTACATCCCAATATCTGGCTTAGCCCTGCTGCCAAAATGGCACCCCAGGTATATGGGTTTTATGCAGCTAGACCACCCCATTGCAGGTTACAGAGCAATGTGACATGGGTTTAACCCAGTCTGTAGGTCTCAAAGCTATTTCGTATTTATTGTGGTCATTCACTTAGCGTCTGGACCAAATTGGAGCATTAAAGCTCAATGTTTGTCTTAGTTATGGTGGAAACATGACCCCTGCATATATTAATATACTGCAACCAGTGTAGCCCATTTCCAGTCGTAAAAGCTTGCGACAAGAGTTTCCTTTATAGATGTAAGTCCCAAAGCTGTTACATATTTATTAGTGTCACCCACCTAATCTTTGGCCCAAATTGCAGCATTACATCCCAATATTTGGCTTAGTTATGCTGCCAAAATGGCGCCCCAGGTATATGGGTTTTATGCAGCTAGACCACCCCATTGCAGGTTACAGAGCAATGTGACATAGATTAACCCAATTCGAAGGTGTCAAAGCTATTCCATCTTTATTGGTAATTGTTACTCAGTGTTTGGACCAAATTGCAGCATAATATCTCAATATTTGGCTTAGTTATGGTGGAAACATGACCCCCTGTATATATGAATTACTGCAAGCAGTATATTCCATCCCAAGTCGCAGAATCTCCCTGCAGCAGACTTACTGCTAGCTGTAAGTCCCAAAGCTGTTGCATATTTATTGGGGCCACCCCCTCACTCTTTGGCCCAAATTGCAGCATTACATCCCAATATCTGGCTTAGCCCTGCTGCCAAAATGGCACCCCAGGTATATGGGTTTTATGCAGCTAGACCACCCCATTGCAGGTTACAGAGCAATGTGACATGGGTTTAACCCAGTCTGTAGGTCTCAAAGCTATTTCGTATTTATTGTGGTCATTCACTTAGCGTCTGGACCAAATTGGAGCATTAAAGCTCAATGTTTGTCTTAGTTATGGTGGAAACATGACCCCTGCATATATTAATATACTGCAACCAGTGTAGCCCATTTCCAGTCGTAAAAGCTTGCGACAAGAGTTTCCTTTATAGATGTAAGTCCCAAAGCTGTTACATATTTATTAGTGTCACCCACCTAATCTTTGGCCCAAATTGCAGCATTACATCCCAATATTTGGCTTAGTTATGCTGCCAAAATGGCGCCCCAGGTATATGGGTTTTATGCAGCTAGACCACCCCATTGCAGGTTACAGAGCAATGTGACATAGATTAACCCAATTCGAAGGTGTCAAAGCTATTCCATCTTTATTGGTAATTGTTACTCAGTGTTTGGACCAAATTGCAGCATAATATCTCAATATTTGGCTTAGTTATGGTGGAAACATGACCCCCTGTATATATGAATTACTGCAAGCAGTATATTCCATCCCAAGTCGCAGAATCTCCCTGCAGCAGACTTACTGCTAGCTGTAAGTCCCAAAGCTGTTGCATATTTATTGGGGCCACCCCCTCACTCTTTGGCCCAAATTGCAGCATTACATCCCAATATCTGGCTTAGCCCTGCTGCCAAAATGGCACCCCAGGTATATGGGTTTTATGCAGCTAGACCACCCCATTGCAGGTTACAGAGCAATGTGACATGGGTTTAACCCAGTCTGTAGGTCTCAAAGCTATTTCGTATTTATTGTGGTCATTCACTTAGCGTCTGGACCAAATTGGAGCATTAAAGCTCAATGTTTGTCTTAGTTATGGTGGAAACATGACCCCTGCATATATTAATATACTGCAACCAGTGTAGCCCATTTCCAGTCGTAAAAGCTTGCTACAAGAGTTTCCTTTATAGATGTAAGTCCCAAAGCTGTTACATATTTATTAGTGTCACCCACCTAATCTTTGGCCCAAATTGCAGCATTACATCCCAATATTTGGCTTAGTTATGCTGCCAAAATGGCGCCCCAGGTATATGGGTTTTATGCAGCTAGACCACCCCATTGCAGGTTACAGAGCAATGTGACATAGATTAACCCAATTCGAAGGTGTCAAAGCTATTCCATCTTTATTGGTAATTGTTACTCAGTGTTTGGACCAAATTGCAGCATAATATCTCAATATTTGGCTTAGTTATGGTGGAAACATGACCCCCTGTATATATGAATTACTGCAAGCAGTATATTCCATCCCAAGTCGCAGAATCTCCCTGCAGCAGACTTACTGCTAGCTGTAAGTCCCAAAGCTGTTGCATATTTATTGGGGCCACCCCCTCACTCTTTGGCCCAAATTGCAGCATTACATCCCAATATCTGGCTTAGCCCTGCTGCCAAAATGGCACCCCAGGTATATGGGTTTTATGCAGCTAGACCACCCCATTGCAGGTTACAGAGCAATGTGACATGGGTTTAACCCAGTCTGTAGGTCTCAAAGCTATTTCGTATTTATTGTGGTCATTCACTTAGCGTCTGGACCAAATTGGAGCATTAAAGCTCAATGTTTGTCTTAGTTATGGTGGAAACATGACCCCTGCATATATTAATATACTGCAACCAGTGTAGCCCATTTCCAGTCGTAAAAGCTTGCGACAAGAGTTTCCTTTATAGATGTAAGTCCCAAAGCTGTTACATATTTATTAGTGTCACCCACCTAATCTTTGGCCCAAATTGCAGCATTACATCCCAATATTTGGCTTAGTTATGCTGCCAAAATGGCGCCCCAGGTATATGGGTTTTATGCAGCTAGACCACCCCATTGCAGGTTACAGAGCAATGTGACATAGATTAACCCAATTCGAAGGTGTCAAAGCTATTCCATCTTTATTGGTAATTGTTACTCAGTGTTTGGACCAAATTGCAGCATAATATCTCAATATTTGGCTTAGTTATGGTGGAAACATGACCCCCTGTATATATGAATTACTGCAAGCAGTATATTCCATCCCAAGTCGCAGAATCTCCCTGCAGCAGACTTACTGCTAGCTGTAAGTCCCAAAGCTGTTGCATATTTATTGGGGCCACCCCCTCACTCTTTGGCCCAAATTGCAGCATTACATCCCAATATCTGGCTTAGCCCTGCTGCCAAAATGGCACCCCAGGTATATGGGTTTTATGCAGCTAGACCACCCCATTGCAGGTTACAGAGCAATGTGACATGGGTTTAACCCAGTCTGTAGGTCTCAAAGCTATTTCGTATTTATTGTGGTCATTCACTTAGCGTCTGGACCAAATTGGAGCATTAAAGCTCAATGTTTGTCTTAGTTATGGTGGAAACATGACCCCTGCATATATTAATATACTGCAACCAGTGTAGCCCATTTCCAGTCGTAAAAGCTTGCGACAAGAGTTTCCTTTATAGATGTAAGTCCCAAAGCTGTTACATATTTATTAGTGTCACCCACCTAATCTTTGGCCCAAATTGCAGCATTACATCCCAATATTTGGCTTAGTTATGCTGCCAAAATGGCGCCCCAGGTATATGGGTTTTATGCAGCTAGACCACCCCATTGCAGGTTACAGAGCAATGTGACATAGATTAACCCAATTCGAAGGTGTCAAAGCTATTCCATCTTTATTGGTAATTGTTACTCAGTGTTTGGACCAAATTGCAGCATAATATCTCAATATTTGGCTTAGTTATGGTGGAAACATGACCCCCTGTATATATGAATTACTGCAAGCAGTATATTCCATCCCAAGTCGCAGAATCTCCCTGCAGCAGACTTACTGCTAGCTGTAAGTCCCAAAGCTGTTGCATATTTATTGGGGCCACCCCCTCACTCTTTGGCCCAAATTGCAGCATTACATCCCAATATCTGGCTTAGCCCTGCTGCCAAAATGGCACCCCAGGTATATGGGTTTTATGCAGCTAGACCACCCCATTGCAGGTTACAGAGCAATGTGACATGGGTTTAACCCAGTCTGTAGGTCTCAAAGCTATTTCGTATTTATTGTGGTCATTCACTTAGCGTCTGGACCAAATTGGAGCATTAAAGCTCAATGTTTGTCTTAGTTATGGTGGAAACATGACCCCTGCATATATTAATATACTGCAACCAGTGTAGCCCATTTCCAGTCGTAAAAGCTTGCTACAAGAGTTTCCTTTATAGATGTAAGTCCCAAAGCTGTTACATATTTATTAGTGTCACCCACCTAATCTTTGGCCCAAATTGCAGCATTACATCCCAATATTTGGCTTAGTTATGCTGCCAAAATGGCGCCCCAGGTATATGGGTTTTATGCAGCTAGACCACCCCATTGCAGGTTACAGAGCAATGTGACATAGATTAACCCAATTCGAAGGTGTCAAAGCTATTCCATCTTTATTGGTAATTGTTACTCAGTGTTTGGACCAAATTGCAGCATAATATCTCAATATTTGGCTTAGTTATGGTGGAAACATGACCCCCTGTATATATGAATTACTGCAAGCAGTATATTCCATCCCAAGTCGCAGAATCTCCCTGCAGCAGACTTACTGCTAGCTGTAAGTCCCAAAGCTGTTGCATATTTATTGGGGCCACCCCCTCACTCTTTGGCCCAAATTGCAGCATTACATCCCAATATCTGGCTTAGCCCTGCTGCCAAAATGGCACCCCAGGTATATGGGTTTTATGCAGCTAGACCACCCCATTGCAGGTTACAGAGCAATGTGACATGGGTTTAACCCAGTCTGTAGGTCTCAAAGCTATTTCGTATTTATTGTGGTCATTCACTTAGCGTCTGGACCAAATTGGAGCATTAAAGCTCAATGTTTGTCTTAGTTATGGTGGAAACATGACCCCTGCATATATTAATATACTGCAACCAGTGTAGCCCATTTCCAGTCGTAAAAGCTTGTGACAAGAGTTTCCTTTATAGATGTAAGTCCCAAAGCTGTTACATATTTATTAGTGTCACCCACCTAATCTTTGGCCCAAATTGCAGCATTACATCCCAATATTTGGCTTAGTTATGCTGCCAAAATGGCGCCCCAGGTATATGGGTTTTATGCAGCTAGACCACCCCATTGCAGGTTACAGAGCAATGTGACATAGATTAACCCAATTCGAAGGTGTCAAAGCTATTCCATCTTTATTGGTAATTGTTACTCAGTGTTTGGACCAAATTGCAGCATAATATCTCAATATTTGGCTTAGTTATGGTGGAAACATGACCCCCTGTATATATGAATTACTGCAAGCAGTATATTCCATCCCAAGTCGCAGAATCTCCCTGCAGCAGACTTACTGCTAGCTGTAAGTCCCAAAGCTGTTGCATATTTATTGGGGCCACCCCCTCACTCTTTGGCCCAAATTGCAGCATTACATCCCAATATCTGGCTTAGCCCTGCTGCCAAAATGGCACCCCAGGTATATGGGTTTTATGCAGCTAGACCACCCCATTGCAGGTTACAGAGCAATGTGACATGGGTTTAACCCAGTCTGTAGGTCTCAAAGCTATTTCGTATTTATTGTGGTCATTCACTTAGCGTCTGGACCAAATTGGAGCATTAAAGCTCAATGTTTGTCTTAGTTATGGTGGAAACATGACCCCTGCATATATTAATATACTGCAACCAGTGTAGCCCATTTCCAGTCGTAAAAGCTTGCGACAAGAGTTTCCTTTATAGATGTAAGTCCCAAAGCTGTTACATATTTATTAGTGTCACCCACCTAATCTTTGGCCCAAATTGCAGCATTACATCCCAATATTTGGCTTAGTTATGCTGCCAAAATGGCGCCCCAGGTATATGGGTTTTATGCAGCTAGACCACCCCATTGCAGGTTACAGAGCAATGTGACATAGATTAACCCAATTCGAAGGTGTCAAAGCTATTCCATCTTTATTGGTAATTGTTACTCAGTGTTTGGACCAAATTGCAGCATAATATCTCAATATTTGGCTTAGTTATGGTGGAAACATGACCCCCTGTATATATGAATTACTGCAAGCAGTATATTCCATCCCAAGTCGCAGAATCTCCCTGCAGCAGACTTACTGCTAGCTGTAAGTCCCAAAGCTGTTGCATATTTATTGGGGCCACCCCCTCACTCTTTGGCCCAAATTGCAGCATTACATCCCAATATCTGGCTTAGCCCTGCTGCCAAAATGGCACCCCAGGTATATGGGTTTTATGCAGCTAGACCACCCCATTGCAGGTTACAGAGCAATGTGACATGGGTTTAACCCAGTCTGTAGGTCTCAAAGCTATTTCGTATTTATTGTGGTCATTCACTTAGCGTCTGGACCAAATTGGAGCATTAAAGCTCAATGTTTGTCTTAGTTATGGTGGAAACATGACCCCTGCATATATTAATATACTGCAACCAGTGTAGCCCATTTCCAGTCGTAAAAGCTTGCGACAAGAGTTTCCTTTATAGATGTAAGTCCCAAAGCTGTTACATATTTATTAGTGTCACCCACCTAATCTTTGGCCCAAATTGCAGCATTACATCCCAATATTTGGCTTAGTTATGCTGCCAAAATGGCGCCCCAGGTATATGGGTTTTATGCAGCTAGACCACCCCATTGCAGGTTACAGAGCAATGTGACATAGATTAACCCAATTCGAAGGTGTCAAAGCTATTCCATCTTTATTGGTAATTGTTACTCAGTGTTTGGACCAAATTGCAGCATAATATCTCAATATTTGGCTTAGTTATGGTGGAAACATGACCCCCTGTATATATGAATTACTGCAAGCAGTATATTCCATCCCAAGTCGCAGAATCTCCCTGCAGCAGACTTACTGCTAGCTGTAAGTCCCAAAGCTGTTGCATATTTATTGGGGCCACCCCCTCACTCTTTGGCCCAAATTGCAGCATTACATCCCAATATCTGGCTTAGCCCTGCTGCCAAAATGGCACCCCAGGTATATGGGTTTTATGCAGCTAGACCACCCCATTGCAGGTTACAGAGCAATGTGACATGGGTTTAACCCAGTCTGTAGGTCTCAAAGCTATTTCGTATTTATTGTGGTCATTCACTTAGCGTCTGGACCAAATTGGAGCATTAAAGCTCAATGTTTGTCTTAGTTATGGTGGAAACATGACCCCTGCATATATTAATATACTGCAACCAGTGTAGCCCATTTCCAGTCGTAAAAGCTTGCGACAAGAGTTTCCTTTATAGATGTAAGTCCCAAAGCTGTTACATATTTATTAGTGTCACCCACCTAATCTTTGGCCCAAATTGCAGCATTACATCCCAATATTTGGCTTAGTTATGCTGCCAAAATGGCGCCCCAGGTATATGGGTTTTATGCAGCTAGACCACCCCATTGCAGGTTACAGAGCAATGTGACATAGATTAACCCAATTCGAAGGTGTCAAAGCTATTCCATCTTTATTGGTAATTGTTACTCAGTGTTTGGACCAAATTGCAGCATAATATCTCAATATTTGGCTTAGTTATGGTGGAAACATGACCCCCTGTATATATGAATTACTGCAAGCAGTATATTCCATCCCAAGTCGCAGAATCTCCCTGCAGCAGACTTACTGCTAGCTGTAAGTCCCAAAGCTGTTGCATATTTATTGGGGCCACCCCCTCACTCTTTGGCCCAAATTGCAGCATTACATCCCAATATCTGGCTTAGCCCTGCTGCCAAAATGGCACCCCAGGTATATGGGTTTTATGCAGCTAGACCACCCCATTGCAGGTTACAGAGCAATGTGACATGGGTTTAACCCAGTCTGTAGGTCTCAAAGCTATTTCGTATTTATTGTGGTCATTCACTTAGCGTCTGGACCAAATTGGAGCATTAAAGCTCAATGTTTGTCTTAGTTATGGTGGAAACATGACCCCTGCATATATTAATATACTGCAACCAGTGTAGCCCATTTCCAGTCGTAAAAGCTTGCTACAAGAGTTTCCTTTATAGATGTAAGTCCCAAAGCTGTTACATATTTATTAGTGTCACCCACCTAATCTTTGGCCCAAATTGCAGCATTACATCCCAATATTTGGCTTAGTTATGCTGCCAAAATGGCGCCCCAGGTATATGGGTTTTATGCAGCTAGACCACCCCATTGCAGGTTACAGAGCAATGTGACATAGATTAACCCAATTCGAAGGTGTCAAAGCTATTCCATCTTTATTGGTAATTGTTACTCAGTGTTTGGACCAAATTGCAGCATAATATCTCAATATTTGGCTTAGTTATGGTGGAAACATGACCCCCTGTATATATGAATTACTGCAAGCAGTATATTCCATCCCAAGTCGCAGAATCTCCCTGCAGCAGACTTACTGCTAGCTGTAAGTCCCAAAGCTGTTGCATATTTATTGGGGCCACCCCCTCACTCTTTGGCCCAAATTGCAGCATTACATCCCAATATCTGGCTTAGCCCTGCTGCCAAAATGGCACCCCAGGTATATGGGTTTTATGCAGCTAGACCACCCCATTGCAGGTTACAGAGCAATGTGACATGGGTTTAACCCAGTCTGTAGGTCTCAAAGCTATTTCGTATTTATTGTGGTCATTCACTTAGCGTCTGGACCAAATTGGAGCATTAAAGCTCAATGTTTGTCTTAGTTATGGTGGAAACATGACCCCTGCATATATTAATATACTGCAACCAGTGTAGCCCATTTCCAGTCGTAAAAGCTTGTGACAAGAGTTTCCTTTATAGATGTAAGTCCCAAAGCTGTTACATATTTATTAGTGTCACCCACCTAATCTTTGGCCCAAATTGCAGCATTACATCCCAATATTTGGCTTAGTTATGCTGCCAAAATGGCGCCCCAGGTATATGGGTTTTATGCAGCTAGACCACCCCATTGCAGGTTACAGAGCAATGTGACATAGATTAACCCAATTCGAAGGTGTCAAAGCTATTCCATCTTTATTGGTAATTGTTACTCAGTGTTTGGACCAAATTGCAGCATAATATCTCAATATTTGGCTTAGTTATGGTGGAAACATGACCCCCTGTATATATGAATTACTGCAAGCAGTATATTCCATCCCAAGTCGCAGAATCTCCCTGCAGCAGACTTACTGCTAGCTGTAAGTCCCAAAGCTGTTGCATATTTATTGGGGCCACCCCCTCACTCTTTGGCCCAAATTGCAGCATTACATCCCAATATCTGGCTTAGCCCTGCTGCCAAAATGGCACCCCAGGTATATGGGTTTTATGCAGCTAGACCACCCCATTGCAGGTTACAGAGCAATGTGACATGGGTTTAACCCAGTCTGTAGGTCTCAAAGCTATTTCGTATTTATTGTGGTCATTCACTTAGCGTCTGGACCAAATTGGAGCATTAAAGCTCAATGTTTGTCTTAGTTATGGTGGAAACATGACCCCTGCATATATTAATATACTGCAACCAGTGTAGCCCATTTCCAGTCGTAAAAGCTTGCGACAAGAGTTTCCTTTATAGATGTAAGTCCCAAAGCTGTTACATATTTATTAGTGTCACCCACCTAATCTTTGGCCCAAATTGCAGCATTACATCCCAATATTTGGCTTAGTTATGCTGCCAAAATGGCGCCCCAGGTATATGGGTTTTATGCAGCTAGACCACCCCATTGCAGGTTACAGAGCAATGTGACATAGATTAACCCAATTCGAAGGTGTCAAAGCTATTCCATCTTTATTGGTAATTGTTACTCAGTGTTTGGACCAAATTGCAGCATAATATCTCAATATTTGGCTTAGTTATGGTGGAAACATGACCCCCTGTATATATGAATTACTGCAAGCAGTATATTCCATCCCAAGTCGCAGAATCTCCCTGCAGCAGACTTACTGCTAGCTGTAAGTCCCAAAGCTGTTGCATATTTATTGGGGCCACCCCCTCACTCTTTGGCCCAAATTGCAGCATTACATCCCAATATCTGGCTTAGCCCTGCTGCCAAAATGGCACCCCAGGTATATGGGTTTTATGCAGCTAGACCACCCCATTGCAGGTTACAGAGCAATGTGACATGGGTTTAACCCAGTCTGTAGGTCTCAAAGCTATTTCGTATTTATTGTGGTCATTCACTTAGCGTCTGGACCAAATTGGAGCATTAAAGCTCAATGTTTGTCTTAGTTATGGTGGAAACATGACCCCTGCATATATTAATATACTGCAACCAGTGTAGCCCATTTCCAGTCGTAAAAGCTTGCGACAAGAGTTTCCTTTATAGATGTAAGTCCCAAAGCTGTTACATATTTATTAGTGTCACCCACCTAATCTTTGGCCCAAATTGCAGCATTACATCCCAATATTTGGCTTAGTTATGCTGCCAAAATGGCGCCCCAGGTATATGGGTTTTATGCAGCTAGACCACCCCATTGCAGGTTACAGAGCAATGTGACATAGATTAACCCAATTCGAAGGTGTCAAAGCTATTCCATCTTTATTGGTAATTGTTACTCAGTGTTTGGACCAAATTGCAGCATAATATCTCAATATTTGGCTTAGTTATGGTGGAAACATGACCCCCTGTATATATGAATTACTGCAAGCAGTATATTCCATCCCAAGTCGCAGAATCTCCCTGCAGCAGACTTACTGCTAGCTGTAAGTCCCAAAGCTGTTGCATATTTATTGGGGCCACCCCCTCACTCTTTGGCCCAAATTGCAGCATTACATCCCAATATCTGGCTTAGCCCTGCTGCCAAAATGGCACCCCAGGTATATGGGTTTTATGCAGCTAGACCACCCCATTGCAGGTTACAGAGCAATGTGACATGGGTTTAACCCAGTCTGTAGGTCTCAAAGCTATTTCGTATTTATTGTGGTCATTCACTTAGCGTCTGGACCAAATTGGAGCATTAAAGCTCAATGTTTGTCTTAGTTATGGTGGAAACATGACCCCTGCATATATTAATATACTGCAACCAGTGTAGCCCATTTCCAGTCGTAAAAGCTTGCTACAAGAGTTTCCTTTATAGATGTAAGTCCCAAAGCTGTTACATATTTATTAGTGTCACCCACCTAATCTTTGGCCCAAATTGCAGCATTACATCCCAATATTTGGCTTAGTTATGCTGCCAAAATGGCGCCCCAGGTATATGGGTTTTATGCAGCTAGACCACCCCATTGCAGGTTACAGAGCAATGTGACATAGATTAACCCAATTCGAAGGTGTCAAAGCTATTCCATCTTTATTGGTAATTGTTACTCAGTGTTTGGACCAAATTGCAGCATAATATCTCAATATTTGGCTTAGTTATGGTGGAAACATGACCCCCTGTATATATGAATTACTGCAAGCAGTATATTCCATCCCAAGTCGCAGAATCTCCCTGCAGCAGACTTACTGCTAGCTGTAAGTCCCAAAGCTGTTGCATATTTATTGGGGCCACCCCCTCACTCTTTGGCCCAAATTGCAGCATTACATCCCAATATCTGGCTTAGCCCTGCTGCCAAAATGGCACCCCAGGTATATGGGTTTTATGCAGCTAGACCACCCCATTGCAGGTTACAGAGCAATGTGACATGGGTTTAACCCAGTCTGTAGGTCTCAAAGCTATTTCGTATTTATTGTGGTCATTCACTTAGCGTCTGGACCAAATTGGAGCATTAAAGCTCAATGTTTGTCTTAGTTATGGTGGAAACATGACCCCTGCATATATTAATATACTGCAACCAGTGTAGCCCATTTCCAGTCGTAAAAGCTTGTGACAAGAGTTTCCTTTATAGATGTAAGTCCCAAAGCTGTTACATATTTATTAGTGTCACCCACCTAATCTTTGGCCCAAATTGCAGCATTACATCCCAATATTTGGCTTAGTTATGCTGCCAAAATGGCGCCCCAGGTATATGGGTTTTATGCAGCTAGACCACCCCATTGCAGGTTACAGAGCAATGTGACATAGATTAACCCAATTCGAAGGTGTCAAAGCTATTCCATCTTTATTGGTAATTGTTACTCAGTGTTTGGACCAAATTGCAGCATAATATCTCAATATTTGGCTTAGTTATGGTGGAAACATGACCCCCTGTATATATGAATTACTGCAAGCAGTATATTCCATCCCAAGTCGCAGAATCTCCCTGCAGCAGACTTACTGCTAGCTGTAAGTCCCAAAGCTGTTGCATATTTATTGGGGCCACCCCCTCACTCTTTGGCCCAAATTGCAGCATTACATCCCAATATCTGGCTTAGCCCTGCTGCCAAAATGGCACCCCAGGTATATGGGTTTTATGCAGCTAGACCACCCCATTGCAGGTTACAGAGCAATGTGACATGGGTTTAACCCAGTCTGTAGGTCTCAAAGCTATTTCGTATTTATTGTGGTCATTCACTTAGCGTCTGGACCAAATTGGAGCATTAAAGCTCAATGTTTGTCTTAGTTATGGTGGAAACATGACCCCTGCATATATTAATATACTGCAACCAGTGTAGCCCATTTCCAGTCGTAAAAGCTTGCGACAAGAGTTTCCTTTATAGATGTAAGTCCCAAAGCTGTTACATATTTATTAGTGTCACCCACCTAATCTTTGGCCCAAATTGCAGCATTACATCCCAATATTTGGCTTAGTTATGCTGCCAAAATGGCGCCCCAGGTATATGGGTTTTATGCAGCTAGACCACCCCATTGCAGGTTACAGAGCAATGTGACATAGATTAACCCAATTCGAAGGTGTCAAAGCTATTCCATCTTTATTGGTAATTGTTACTCAGTGTTTGGACCAAATTGCAGCATAATATCTCAATATTTGGCTTAGTTATGGTGGAAACATGACCCCCTGTATATATGAATTACTGCAAGCAGTATATTCCATCCCAAGTCGCAGAATCTCCCTGCAGCAGACTTACTGCTAGCTGTAAGTCCCAAAGCTGTTGCATATTTATTGGGGCCACCCCCTCACTCTTTGGCCCAAATTGCAGCATTACATCCCAATATCTGGCTTAGCCCTGCTGCCAAAATGGCACCCCAGGTATATGGGTTTTATGCAGCTAGACCACCCCATTGCAGGTTACAGAGCAATGTGACATGGGTTTAACCCAGTCTGTAGGTCTCAAAGCTATTTCGTATTTATTGTGGTCATTCACTTAGCGTCTGGACCAAATTGGAGCATTAAAGCTCAATGTTTGTCTTAGTTATGGTGGAAACATGACCCCTGCATATATTAATATACTGCAACCAGTGTAGCCCATTTCCAGTGGTAAAAGCTTGCGACAAGAGTTTCCTTTATAGATGTAAGTCCCAAAGCTGTTACATATTTATTAGTGTCACCCACCTAATCTTTGGCCCAAATTGCAGCATTACATCCCAATATTTGGCTTAGTTATGCTGCCAAAATGGCGCCCCAGGTATATGGGTTTTATGCAGCTAGACCAACCCATTGCAGGTTACAGAGCAATGTGACATAGATTAACCCAATTCGAAGGTGTCAAAGCTATTCCATCTTTATTGGTAATTGTTACTCAGTGTTTGGACCAAATTGCAGCATAATATCTCAATATTTGGCTTAGTTATGGTGGAAACATGACCCCCTGTATATATGAATTACTGCAAGCAGTATATTCCATCCCAAGTCGCAGAATCTCCCTGCAGCAGACTTACTGCTAGCTGTAAGTCCCAAAGCTGTTGCATATTTATTGGGGCCACCCCCTCACTCTTTGGCCCAAATTGCAGCATTACATCCCAATATCTGGCTTAGCCCTGCTGCCAAAATGGCACCCCAGGTATATGGGTTTTATGCAGCTAGACCACCCCATTGCAGGTTACAGAGCAATGTGACATGGGTTTAACCCAGTCTGTAGGTCTCAAAGCTATTTCGTATTTATTGTGGTCATTCACTTAGCGTCTGGACCAAATTGGAGCATTAAAGCTCAATGTTTGTCTTAGTTATGGTGGAAACATGACCCCTGCATATATTAATATACTGCAACCAGTGTAGCCCATTTCCAGTCGTAAAAGCTTGCTACAAGAGTTTCCTTTATAGATGTAAGTCCCAAAGCTGTTACATATTTATTAGTGTCACCCACCTAATCTTTGGCCCAAATTGCAGCATTACATCCCAATATTTGGCTTAGTTATGCTGCCAAAATGGCGCCCCAGGTATATGGGTTTTATGCAGCTAGACCACCCCATTGCAGGTTACAGAGCAATGTGACATAGATTAACCCAATTCGAAGGTGTCAAAGCTATTCCATCTTTATTGGTAATTGTTACTCAGTGTTTGGACCAAATTGCAGCATAATATCTCAATATTTGGCTTAGTTATGGTGGAAACATGACCCCCTGTATATATGAATTACTGCAAGCAGTATATTCCATCCCAAGTCGCAGAATCTCCCTGCAGCAGACTTACTGCTAGCTGTAAGTCCCAAAGCTGTTGCATATTTATTGGGGCCACCCCCTCACTCTTTGGCCCAAATTGCAGCATTACATCCCAATATCTGGCTTAGCCCTGCTGCCAAAATGGCACCCCAGGTATATGGGTTTTATGCAGCTAGACCACCCCATTGCAGGTTACAGAGCAATGTGACATGGGTTTAACCCAGTCTGTAGGTCTCAAAGCTATTTCGTATTTATTGTGGTCATTCACTTAGCGTCTGGACCAAATTGGAGCATTAAAGCTCAATGTTTGTCTTAGTTATGGTGGAAACATGACCCCTGCATATATTAATATACTGCAACCAGTGTAGCCCATTTCCAGTCGTAAAAGCTTGCGACAAGAGTTTCCTTTATAGATGTAAGTCCCAAAGCTGTTACATATTTATTAGTGTCACCCACCTAATCTTTGGCCCAAATTGCAGCATTACATCCCAATATTTGGCTTAGTTATGCTGCCAAAATGGCGCCCCAGGTATATGGGTTTTATGCAGCTAGACCACCCCATTGCAGGTTACAGAGCAATGTGACATAGATTAACCCAATTCGAAGGTGTCAAAGCTATTCCATCTTTATTGGTAATTGTTACTCAGTGTTTGGACCAAATTGCAGCATAATATCTCAATATTTGGCTTAGTTATGGTGGAAACATGACCCCCTGTATATATGAATTACTGCAAGCAGTATATTCCATCCCAAGTCGCAGAATCTCCCTGCAGCAGACTTACTGCTAGCTGTAAGTCCCAAAGCTGTTGCATATTTATTGGGGCCACCCCCTCACTCTTTGGCCCAAATTGCAGCATTACATCCCAATATCTGGCTTAGCCCTGCTGCCAAAATGGCACCCCAGGTATATTGGTTTTATGCAGCTAGACCACCCCATTGCAGGTTACAGAGCAATGTGACATGGGTTTAACCCAGTCTGTAGGTCTCAAAGCTATTTCGTATTTATTGTGGTCATTCACTTAGCGTCTGGACCAAATTGGAGCATTAAAGCTCAATGTTTGTCTTAGTTATGGTGGAAACATGACCCCTGCATATATTAATATACTGCAACCAGTGTAGCCCATTTCCAGTCGTAAAAGCTTGCGACAAGAGTTTCCTTTATAGATGTAAGTCCCAAAGCTGTTACATATTTATTAGTGTCACCCACCTAATCTTTGGCCCAAATTGCAGCATTACATCCCAATATTTGGCTTAGTTATGCTGCCAAAATGGCGCCCCAGGTATATGGGTTTTATGCAGCTAGACCACCCCATTGCAGGTTACAGAGCAATGTGACATAGATTAACCCAATTCGAAGGTGTCAAAGCTATTCCATCTTTATTGGTAATTGTTACTCAGTGTTTGGACCAAATTGCAGCATAATATCTCAATATTTGGCTTAGTTATGGTGGAAACATGACCCCCTGTATATATGAATTACTGCAAGCAGTATATTCCATCCCAAGTCGCAGAATCTCCCTGCAGCAGACTTACTGCTAGCTGTAAGTCCCAAAGCTGTTGCATATTTATTGGGGCCACCCCCTCACTCTTTGGCCCAAATTGCAGCATTACATCCCAATATCTGGCTTAGCCCTGCTGCCAAAATGGCACCCCAGGTATATGGGTTTTATGCAGCTAGACCACCCCATTGCAGGTTACAGAGCAATGTGACATGGGTTTAACCCAGTCTGTAGGTCTCAAAGCTATTTCGTATTTATTGTGGTCATTCACTTAGCGTCTGGACCAAATTGGAGCATTAAAGCTCAATGTTTGTCTTAGTTATGGTGGAAACATGACCCCTGCATATATTAATATACTGCAACCAGTGTAGCCCATTTCCAGTCGTAAAAGCTTGCGACAAGAGTTTCCTTTATAGATGTAAGTCCCAAAGCTGTTACATATTTATTAGTGTCACCCACCTAATCTTTGGCCCAAATTGCAGCATTACATCCCAATATTTGGCTTAGTTATGCTGCCAAAATGGCGCCCCAGGTATATGGGTTTTATGCAGCTAGACCACCCCATTGCAGGTTACAGAGCAATGTGACATAGATTAACCCAATTCGAAGGTGTCAAAGCTATTCCATCTTTATTGGTAATTGTTACTCAGTGTTTGGACCAAATTGCAGCATAATATCTCAATATTTGGCTTAGTTATGGTGGAAACATGACCCCCTGTATATATGAATTACTGCAAGCAGTATATTCCATCCCAAGTCGCAGAATCTCCCTGCAGCAGACTTACTGCTAGCTGTAAGTCCCAAAGCTGTTGCATATTTATTGGGGCCACCCCCTCACTCTTTGGCCCAAATTGCAGCATTACATCCCAATATCTGGCTTAGCCCTGCTGCCAAAATGGCACCCCAGGTATATTGGTTTTATGCAGCTAGACCACCCCATTGCAGGTTACAGAGCAATGTGACATGGGTTTAACCCAGTCTGTAGGTCTCAAAGCTATTTCGTATTTATTGTGGTCATTCACTTAGCGTCTGGACCAAATTGGAGCATTAAAGCTCAATGTTTGTCTTAGTTATGGTGGAAACATGACCCCTGCATATATTAATATACTGCAACCAGTGTAGCCCATTTCCAGTCGTAAAAGCTTGCGACAAGAGTTTCCTTTATAGATGTAAGTCCCAAAGCTGTTACATATTTATTAGTGTCACCCACCTAATCTTTGGCCCAAATTGCAGCATTACATCCCAATATTTGGCTTAGTTATGCTGCCAAAATGGCGCCCCAGGTATATGGGTTTTATGCAGCTAGACCACCCCATTGCAGGTTACAGAGCAATGTGACATAGATTAACCCAATTCGAAGGTGTCAAAGCTATTCCATCTTTATTGGTAATTGTTACTCAGTGTTTGGACCAAATTGCAGCATAATATCTCAATATTTGGCTTAGTTATGGTGGAAACATGACCCCCTGTATATATGAATTACTGCAAGCAGTATATTCCATCCCAAGTCGCAGAATCTCCCTGCAGCAGACTTACTGCTAGCTGTAAGTCCCAAAGCTGTTGCATATTTATTGGGGCCACCCCCTCACTCTTTGGCCCAAATTGCAGCATTACATCCCAATATCTGGCTTAGCCCTGCTGCCAAAATGGCACCCCAGGTATATGGGTTTTATGCAGCTAGACCACCCCATTGCAGGTTACAGAGCAATGTGACATGGGTTTAACCCAGTCTGTAGGTCTCAAAGCTATTTCGTATTTATTGTGGTCATTCACTTAGCGTCTGGACCAAATTGGAGCATTAAAGCTCAATGTTTGTCTTAGTTATGGTGGAAACATGACCCCTGCATATATTAATATACTGCAACCAGTGTAGCCCATTTCCAGTCGTAAAAGCTTGCGACAAGAGTTTCCTTTATAGATGTAAGTCCCAAAGCTGTTACATATTTATTAGTGTCACCCACCTAATCTTTGGCCCAAATTGCAGCATTACATCCCAATATTTGGCTTAGTTATGCTGCCAAAATGGCGCCCCAGGTATATGGGTTTTATGCAGCTAGACCACCCCATTGCAGGTTACAGAGCAATGTGACATAGATTAACCCAATTCGAAGGTGTCAAAGCTATTCCATCTTTATTGGTAATTGTTACTCAGTGTTTGGACCAAATTGCAGCATAATATCTCAATATTTGGCTTAGTTATGGTGGAAACATGACCCCCTGTATATATGAATTACTGCAAGCAGTATATTCCATCCCAAGTCGCAGAATCTCCCTGCAGCAGACTTACTGCTAGCTGTAAGTCCCAAAGCTGTTGCATATTTATTGGGGCCACCCCCTCACTCTTTGGCCCAAATTGCAGCATTACATCCCAATATCTGGCTTAGCCCTGCTGCCAAAATGGCACCCCAGGTATATGGGTTTTATGCAGCTAGACCACCCCATTGCAGGTTACAGAGCAATGTGACATGGGTTTAACCCAGTCTGTAGGTCTCAAAGCTATTTCGTATTTATTGTGGTCATTCACTTAGCGTCTGGACCAAATTGGAGCATTAAAGCTCAATGTTTGTCTTAGTTATGGTGGAAACATGACCCCTGCATATATTAATATACTGCAACCAGTGTAGCCCATTTCCAGTCGTAAAAGCTTGCGACAAGAGTTTCCTTTATAGATGTAAGTCCCAAAGCTGTTACATATTTATTAGTGTCACCCACCTAATCTTTGGCCCAAATTGCAGCATTACATCCCAATATTTGGCTTAGTTATGCTGCCAAAATGGCGCCCCAGGTATATGGGTTTTATGCAGCTAGACCACCCCATTGCAGGTTACAGAGCAATGTGACATAGATTAACCCAATTCGAAGGTGTCAAAGCTATTCCATCTTTATTGGTAATTGTTACTCAGTGTTTGGACCAAATTGCAGCATAATATCTCAATATTTGGCTTAGTTATGGTGGAAACATGACCCCCTGTATATATGAATTACTGCAAGCAGTATATTCCATCCCAAGTCGCAGAATCTCCCTGCAGCAGACTTACTGCTAGCTGTAAGTCCCAAAGCTGTTGCATATTTATTGGGGCCACCCCCTCACTCTTTGGCCCAAATTGCAGCATTACATCCCAATATCTGGCTTAGCCCTGCTGCCAAAATGGCACCCCAGGTATATGGGTTTTATGCAGCTAGACCACCCCATTGCAGGTTACAGAGCAATGTGACATGGGTTTAACCCAGTCTGTAGGTCTCAAAGCTATTTCGTATTTATTGTGGTCATTCACTTAGCGTCTGGACCAAATTGGAGCATTAAAGCTCAATGTTTGTCTTAGTTATGGTGGAAACATGACCCCTGCATATATTAATATACTGCAACCAGTGTAGCCCATTTCCAGTCGTAAAAGCTTGCGACAAGAGTTTCCTTTATAGATGTAAGTCCCAAAGCTGTTACATATTTATTAGTGTCACCCACCTAATCTTTGGCCCAAATTGCAGCATTACATCCCAATATTTGGCTTAGTTATGCTGCCAAAATGGCGCCCCAGGTATATGGGTTTTATGCAGCTAGACCACCCCATTGCAGGTTACAGAGCAATGTGACATAGATTAACCCAATTCGAAGGTGTCAAAGCTATTCCATCTTTATTGGTAATTGTTACTCAGTGTTTGGACCAAATTGCAGCATAATATCTCAATATTTGGCTTAGTTATGGTGGAAACATGACCCCCTGTATATATGAATTACTGCAAGCAGTATATTCCATCCCAAGTCGCAGAATCTCCCTGCAGCAGACTTACTGCTAGCTGTAAGTCCCAAAGCTGTTGCATATTTATTGGGGCCACCCCCTCACTCTTTGGCCCAAATTGCAGCATTACATCCCAATATCTGGCTTAGCCCTGCTGCCAAAATGGCACCCCAGGTATATGGGTTTTATGCAGCTAGACCACCCCATTGCAGGTTACAGAGCAATGTGACATGGGTTTAACCCAGTCTGTAGGTCTCAAAGCTATTTCGTATTTATTGTGGTCATTCACTTAGCGTCTGGACCAAATTGGAGCATTAAAGCTCAATGTTTGTCTTAGTTATGGTGGAAACATGACCCCTGCATATATTAATATACTGCAACCAGTGTAGCCCATTTCCAGTCGTAAAAGCTTGCGACAAGAGTTTCCTTTATAGATGTAAGTCCCAAAGCTGTTACATATTTATTAGTGTCACCCACCTAATCTTTGGCCCAAATTGCAGCATTACATCCCAATATTTGGCTTAGTTATGCTGCCAAAATGGCGCCCCAGGTATATGGGTTTTATGCAGCTAGACCACCCCATTGCAGGTTACAGAGCAATGTGACATAGATTAACCCAATTCGAAGGTGTCAAAGCTATTCCATCTTTATTGGTAATTGTTACTCAGTGTTTGGACCAAATTGCAGCATAATATCTCAATATTTGGCTTAGTTATGGTGGAAACATGACCCCCTGTATATATGAATTACTGCAAGCAGTATATTCCATCCCAAGTCGCAGAATCTCCCTGCAGCAGACTTACTGCTAGCTGTAAGTCCCAAAGCTGTTGCATATTTATTGGGGCCACCCCCTCACTCTTTGGCCCAAATTGCAGCATTACATCCCAATATCTGGCTTAGCCCTGCTGCCAAAATGGCACCCCAGGTATATGGGTTTTATGCAGCTAGACCACCCCATTGCAGGTTACAGAGCAATGTGACATGGGTTTAACCCAGTCTGTAGGTCTCAAAGCTATTTCGTATTTATTGTGGTCATTCACTTAGCGTCTGGACCAAATTGGAGCATTAAAGCTCAATGTTTGTCTTAGTTATGGTGGAAACATGACCCCTGCATATATTAATATACTGCAACCAGTGTAGCCCATTTCCAGTCGTAAAAGCTTGCGACAAGAGTTTCCTTTATAGATGTAAGTCCCAAAGCTGTTACATATTTATTAGTGTCACCCACCTAATCTTTGGCCCAAATTGCAGCATTACATCCCAATATTTGGCTTAGTTATGCTGCCAAAATGGCGCCCCAGGTATATGGGTTTTATGCAGCTAGACCACCCCATTGCAGGTTACAGAGCAATGTGACATAGATTAACCCAATTCGAAGGTGTCAAAGCTATTCCATCTTTATTGGTAATTGTTACTCAGTGTTTGGACCAAATTGCAGCATAATATCTCAATATTTGGCTTAGTTATGGTGGAAACATGACCCCCTGTATATATGAATTACTGCAAGCAGTATATTCCATCCCAAGTCGCAGAATCTCCCTGCAGCAGACTTACTGCTAGCTGTAAGTCCCAAAGCTGTTGCATATTTATTGGGGCCACCCCCTCACTCTTTGGCCCAAATTGCAGCATTACATCCCAATATCTGGCTTAGCCCTGCTGCCAAAATGGCACCCCAGGTATATGGGTTTTATGCAGCTAGACCACCCCATTGCAGGTTACAGAGCAATGTGACATGGGTTTAACCCAGTCTGTAGGTCTCAAAGCTATTTCGTATTTATTGTGGTCATTCACTTAGCGTCTGGACCAAATTGGAGCATTAAAGCTCAATGTTTGTCTTAGTTATGGTGGAAACATGACCCCTGCATATATTAATATACTGCAACCAGTGTAGCCCATTTCCAGTCGTAAAAGCTTGCGACAAGAGTTTCCTTTATAGATGTAAGTCCCAAAGCTGTTACATATTTATTAGTGTCACCCACCTAATCTTTGGCCCAAATTGCAGCATTACATCCCAATATTTGGCTTAGTTATGCTGCCAAAATGGCGCCCCAGGTATATGGGTTTTATGCAGCTAGACCACCCCATTGCAGGTTACAGAGCAATGTGACATAGATTAACCCAATTCGAAGGTGTCAAAGCTATTCCATCTTTATTGGTAATTGTTACTCAGTGTTTGGACCAAATTGCAGCATAATATCTCAATATTTGGCTTAGTTATGGTGGAAACATGACCCCCTGTATATATGAATTACTGCAAGCAGTATATTCCATCCCAAGTCGCAGAATCTCCCTGCAGCAGACTTACTGCTAGCTGTAAGTCCCAAAGCTGTTGCATATTTATTGGGGCCACCCCCTCACTCTTTGGCCCAAATTGCAGCATTACATCCCAATATCTGGCTTAGCCCTGCTGCCAAAATGGCACCCCAGGTATATGGGTTTTATGCAGCTAGACCACCCCATTGCAGGTTACAGAGCAATGTGACATGAGTTTAACCCAGTCTGTAGGTCTCAAAGCTATTTCGTATTTATTGTGGTCATTCACTTAGCGTCTGGACCAAATTGGAGCATTAAAGCTCAATGTTTGTCTTAGTTATGGTGGAAACATGACCCCTGCATATATTAATATACTGCAACCAGTGTAGCCCATTTCCAGTCGTAAAAGCTTGCGACAAGAGTTTCCTTTATAGATGTAAGTCCCAAAGCTGTTACATATTTATTAGTGTCACCCACCTAATCTTTGGCCCAAATTGCAGCATTACATCCCAATATTTGGCTTAGTTATGCTGCCAAAATGGCGCCCCAGGTATATGGGTTTTATGCAGCTAGACCACCCCATTGCAGGTTACAGAGCAATGTGACATAGATTAACCCAATTCGAAGGTGTCAAAGCTATTCCATCTTTATTGGTAATTGTTACTCAGTGTTTGGACCAAATTGCAGCATAATATCTCAATATTTGGCTTAGTTATGGTGGAAACATGACCCCCTGTATATATGAATTACTGCAAGCAGTATATTCCATCCCAAGTCGCAGAATCTCCCTGCAGCAGACTTACTGCTAGCTGTAAGTCCCAAAGCTGTTGCATATTTATTGGGGCCACCCCCTCACTCTTTGGCCCAAATTGCAGCATTACATCCCAATATCTGGCTTAGCCCTGCTGCCAAAATGGCACCCCAGGTATATGGGTTTTATGCAGCTAGACCACCCCATTGCAGGTTACAGAGCAATGTGACATGAGTTTAACCCAGTCTGTAGGTCTCAAAGCTATTTCGTATTTATTGTGGTCATTCACTTAGCGTCTGGACCAAATTGGAGCATTAAAGCTCAATGTTTGTCTTAGTTATGGTGGAAACATGACCCCTGCATATATTAATATACTGCAACCAGTGTAGCCCATTTCCAGTCGTAAAAGCTTGCGACAAGAGTTTCCTTTATAGATGTAAGTCCCAAAGCTGTTACATATTTATTAGTGTCACCCACCTAATCTTTGGCCCAAATTGCAGCATTACATCCCAATATTTGGCTTAGTTATGCTGCCAAAATGGCGCCCCAGGTATATGGGTTTTATGCAGCTAGACCACCCCATTGCAGGTTACAGAGCAATGTGACATAGATTAACCCAATTCGAAGGTGTCAAAGCTATTCCATCTTTATTGGTAATTGTTACTCAGTGTTTGGACCAAATTGCAGCATAATATCTCAATATTTGGCTTAGTTATGGTGGAAACATGACCCCCTGTATATATGAATTACTGCAAGCAGTATATTCCATCCCAAGTCGCAGAATCTCCCTGCAGCAGACTTACTGCTAGCTGTAAGTCCCAAAGCTGTTGCATATTTATTGGGGCCACCCCCTCACTCTTTGGCCCAAATTGCAGCATTACATCCCAATATCTGGCTTAGCCCTGCTGCCAAAATGGCACCCCAGGTATATGGGTTTTATGCAGCTAGACCACCCCATTGCAGGTTACAGAGCAATGTGACATGAGTTTAACCCAGTCTGTAGGTCTCAAAGCTATTTCGTATTTATTGTGGTCATTCACTTAGCGTCTGGACCAAATTGGAGCATTAAAGCTCAATGTTTGTCTTAGTTATGGTGGAAACATGACCCCTGCATATATTAATATACTGCAACCAGTGTAGCCCATTTCCAGTCGTAAAAGCTTGCGACAAGAGTTTCCTTTATAGATGTAAGTCCCAAAGCTGTTACATATTTATTAGTGTCACCCACCTAATCTTTGGCCCAAATTGCAGCATTACATCCCAATATTTGGCTTAGTTATGCTGCCAAAATGGCGCCCCAGGTATATGGGTTTTATGCAGCTAGACCACCCCATTGCAGGTTACAGAGCAATGTGACATAGATTAACCCAATTCGAAGGTGTCAAAGCTATTCCATCTTTATTGGTAATTGTTACTCAGTGTTTGGACCAAATTGCAGCATAATATCTCAATATTTGGCTTAGTTATGGTGGAAACATGACCCCCTGTATATATGAATTACTGCAAGCAGTATATTCCATCCCAAGTCGCAGAATCTCCCTGCAGCAGACTTACTGCTAGCTGTAAGTCCCAAAGCTGTTGCATATTTATTGGGGCCACCCCCTCACTCTTTGGCCCAAATTGCAGCATTACATCCCAATATCTGGCTTAGCCCTGCTGCCAAAATGGCACCCCAGGTATATGGGTTTTATGCAGCTAGACCACCCCATTGCAGGTTACAGAGCAATGTGACATGGGTTTAACCCAGTCTGTAGGTCTCAAAGCTATTTCGTATTTATTGTGGTCATTCACTTAGCGTCTGGACCAAATTGGAGCATTAAAGCTCAATGTTTGTCTTAGTTATGGTGGAAACATGACCCCTGCATATATTAATATACTGCAACCAGTGTAGCCCATTTCCAGTCGTAAAAGCTTGCGACAAGAGTTTCCTTTATAGATGTAAGTCCCAAAGCTGTTACATATTTATTAGTGTCACCCACCTAATCTTTGGCCCAAATTGCAGCATTACATCCCAATATTTGGCTTAGTTATGCTGCCAAAATGGCGCCCCAGGTATATGGGTTTTATGCAGCTAGACCACCCCATTGCAGGTTACAGAGCAATGTGACATAGATTAACCCAATTCGAAGGTGTCAAAGCTATTCCATCTTTATTGGTAATTGTTACTCAGTGTTTGGACCAAATTGCAGCATAATATCTCAATATTTGGCTTAGTTATGGTGGAAACATGACCCCCTGTATATATGAATTACTGCAAGCAGTATATTCCATCCCAAGTCGCAGAATCTCCCTGCAGCAGACTTACTGCTAGCTGTAAGTCCCAAAGCTGTTGCATATTTATTGGGGCCACCCCCTCACTCTTTGGCCCAAATTGCAGCATTACATCCCAATATCTGGCTTAGCCCTGCTGCCAAAATGGCACCCCAGGTATATGGGTTTTATGCAGCTAGACCACCCCATTGCAGGTTACAGAGCAATGTGACATGGGTTTAACCCAGTCTGTAGGTCTCAAAGCTATTTCGTATTTATTGTGGTCATTCACTTAGCGTCTGGACCAAATTGGAGCATTAAAGCTCAATGTTTGTCTTAGTTATGGTGGAAACATGACCCCTGCATATATTAATATACTGCAACCAGTGTAGCCCATTTCCAGTCGTAAAAGCTTGCGACAAGAGTTTCCTTTATAGATGTAAGTCCCAAAGCTGTTACATATTTATTAGTGTCACCCACCTAATCTTTGGCCCAAATTGCAGCATTACATCCCAATATTTGGCTTAGTTATGCTGCCAAAATGGCGCCCCAGGTATATGGGTTTTATGCAGCTAGACCACCCCATTGCAGGTTACAGAGCAATGTGACATAGATTAACCCAATTCGAAGGTGTCAAAGCTATTCCATCTTTATTGGTAATTGTTACTCAGTGTTTGGACCAAATTGCAGCATAATATCTCAATATTTGGCTTAGTTATGGTGGAAACATGACCCCCTGTATATATGAATTACTGCAAGCAGTATATTCCATCCCAAGTCGCAGAATCTCCCTGCAGCAGACTTACTGCTAGCTGTAAGTCCCAAAGCTGTTGCATATTTATTGGGGCCACTCCCTCACTCTTTGGCCCAAATTGCAGCATTACATCCCAATATCTGGCTTAGCCCTGCTGCCAAAATGGCACCCCAGGTATATGGGTTTTATGCAGCTAGACCACCCCATTGCAGGTTACAGAGCAATGTGACATGGGTTTAACCCAGTCTGTAGGTCTCAAAGCTATTTCGTATTTATTGTGGTCATTCACTTAGCGTCTGGACCAAATTGGAGCATTAAAGCTCAATGTTTGTCTTAGTTATGGTGGAAACATGACCCCTGCATATATTAATATACTGCAACCAGTGTAGCCCATTTCCAGTCGTAAAAGCTTGCGACAAGAGTTTCCTTTATAGATGTAAGTCCCAAAGCTGTTACATATTTATTAGTGTCACCCACCTAATCTTTGGCCCAAATTGCAGCATTACATCCCAATATTTGGCTTAGTTATGCTGCCAAAATGGCGCCCCAGGTATATGGGTTTTATGCAGCTAGACCACCCCATTGCAGGTTACAGAGCAATGTGACATAGATTAACCCAATTCGAAGGTGTCAAAGCTATTCCATCTTTATTGGTAATTGTTACTCAGTGTTTGGACCAAATTGCAGCATAATATCTCAATATTTGGCTTAGTTATGGTGGAAACATGACCCCCTGTATATATGAATTACTGCAAGCAGTATATTCCATCCCAAGTCGCAGAATCTCCCTGCAGCAGACTTACTGCTAGCTGTAAGTCCCAAAGCTGTTGCATATTTATTGGGGCCACTCCCTCACTCTTTGGCCCAAATTGCAGCATTACATCCCAATATCTGGCTTAGCCCTGCTGCCAAAATGGCACCCCAGGTATATGGGTTTTATGCAGCTAGACCACCCCATTGCAGGTTACAGAGCAATGTGACATGGGTTTAACCCAGTCTGTAGGTCTCAAAGCTATTTCGTATTTATTGTGGTCATTCACTTAGCGTCTGGACCAAATTGGAGCATTAAAGCTCAATGTTTGTCTTAGTTATGGTGGAAACATGACCCCTGCATATATTAATATACTGCAACCAGTGTAGCCCATTTCCAGTCGTAAAAGCTTGCGACAAGAGTTTCCTTTATAGATGTAAGTCCCAAAGCTGTTACATATTTATTAGTGTCACCCACCTAATCTTTGGCCCAAATTGCAGCATTACATCCCAATATTTGGCTTAGTTATGCTGCCAAAATGGCGCCCCAGGTATATGGGTTTTATGCAGCTAGACCACCCCATTGCAGGTTACAGAGCAATGTGACATAGATTAACCCAATTCGAAGGTGTCAAAGCTATTCCATCTTTATTGGTAATTGTTACTCAGTGTTTGGACCAAATTGCAGCATAATATCTCAATATTTGGCTTAGTTATGGTGGAAACATGACCCCCTGTATATATGAATTACTGCAAGCAGTATATTCCATCCCAAGTCGCAGAATCTCCCTGCAGCACACTTACTGCTAACTGTAAGTCCCAAAGTTGTTGCATATTTATTGGGGCCACCCCCTCACTCTTTGGCCCAAATTGCAGCATTACATCCCAATATCTGGCTTAGCCCTGCTGCCAAAATGGCACCCCAGGTATATGGGTTTTATGCAGCTAGACCACCCCATTGCAGGTTACAGAGCAATGTGACATGGGTTTAACCCAGTCTGTAGGTCTCAAAGCTATTTCGTATTTATTGTGGTCATTCACTTAGCGTCTGGACCAAATTGGAGCATTAAAGCTCAATGTTTGTCTTAGTTATGGTGGAAACATGACCCCTGCATATATTAATATACTGCAACCAGTGTAGCCCATTTCCAGTCGTAAAAGCTTGCGACAAGAGTTTCCTTTATAGATGTAAGTCCCAAAGCTGTTACATATTTATTAGTGTCACCCACCTAATCTTTGGCCCAAATTGCAGCATTACATCCCAATATTTGGCTTAGTTATGCTGCCAAAATGGCGCCCCAGGTATATGGGTTTTATGCAGCTAGACCACCCCATTGCAGGTTACAGAGCAATGTGACATAGATTAACCCAATTCGAAGGTGTCAAAGCTATTCCATCTTTATTGGTAATTGTTACTCAGTGTTTGGACCAAATTGCAGCATAATATCTCAATATTTGGCTTAGTTATGGTGGAAACATGACCCCCTGTATATATGAATTACTGCAAGCAGTATATTCCATCCCAAGTCGCAGAATCTCCCTGCAGCAGACTTACTGCTAGCTGTAAGTCCCAAAGCTGTTGCATATTTATTGGGGCCACCCCCTCACTCTTTGGCCCAAATTGCAGCATTACATCCCAATATCTGGCTTAGCCCTGCTGCCAAAATGGCACCCCAGGTATATGGGTTTTATGCAGCTAGACCACCCCATTGCAGGTTACAGAGCAATGTGACATGGGTTTAACCCAGTCTGTAGGTCTCAAAGCTATTTCGTATTTATTGTGGTCATTCACTTAGCGTCTGGACCAAATTGGAGCATTAAAGCTCAATGTTTGTCTTAGTTATGGTGGAAACATGACCCCTGCATATATTAATATACTGCAACCAGTGTAGCCCATTTCCAGTCGTAAAAGCTTGCGACAAGAGTTTCCTTTATAGATGTAAGTCCCAAAGCTGTTACATATTTATTAGTGTCACCCACCTAATCTTTGGCCCAAATTGCAGCATTACATCCCAATATTTGGCTTAGTTATGCTGCCAAAATGGCGCCCCAGGTATATGGGTTTTATGCAGCTAGACCACCCCATTGCAGGTTACAGAGCAATGTGACATAGATTAACCCAATTCGAAGGTGTCAAAGCTATTCCATCTTTATTGGTAATTGTTACTCAGTGTTTGGACCAAATTGCAGCATAATATCTCAATATTTGGCTTAGTTATGGTGGAAACATGACCCCCTGTATATATGAATTACTGCAAGCAGTATATTCCATCCCAAGTCGCAGAATCTCCCTGCAGCAGACTTACTGCTAGCTGTAAGTCCCAAAGCTGTTGCATATTTATTGGGGCCACTCCCTCACTCTTTGGCCCAAATTGCAGCATTACATCCCAATATCTGGCTTAGCCCTGCTGCCAAAATGGCACCCCAGGTATATGGGTTTTATGCAGCTAGACCACCCCATTGCAGGTTACAGAGCAATGTGACATGGGTTTAACCCAGTCTGTAGGTCTCAAAGCTATTTCGTATTTATTGTGGTCATTCACTTAGCGTCTGGACCAAATTGGAGCATTAAAGCTCAATGTTTGTCTTAGTTATGGTGGAAACATGACCCCTGCATATATTAATATACTGCAACCAGTGTAGCCCATTTCCAGTCGTAAAAGCTTGCGACAAGAGTTTCCTTTATAGATGTAAGTCCCAAAGCTGTTACATATTTATTAGTGTCACCCACCTAATCTTTGGCCCAAATTGCAGCATTACATCCCAATATTTGGCTTAGTTATGCTGCCAAAATGGCGCCCCAGGTATATGGGTTTTATGCAGCTAGACCACCCCATTGCAGGTTACAGAGCAATGTGACATAGATTAACCCAATTCGAAGGTGTCAAAGCTATTCCATCTTTATTGGTAATTGTTACTCAGTGTTTGGACCAAATTGCAGCATAATATCTCAATATTTGGCTTAGTTATGGTGGAAACATGACCCCCTGTATATATGAATTACTGCAAGCAGTATATTCCATCCCAAGTCGCAGAATCTCCCTGCAGCAGACTTACTGCTAGCTGTAAGTCCCAAAGCTGTTGCATATTTATTGGGGCCACTCCCTCACTCTTTGGCCCAAATTGCAGCATTACATCCCAATATCTGGCTTAGCCCTGCTGCCAAAATGGCACCCCAGGTATATGGGTTTTATGCAGCTAGACCACCCCATTGCAGGTTACAGAGCAATGTGACATGGGTTTAACCCAGTCTGTAGGTCTCAAAGCTATTTCGTATTTATTGTGGTCATTCACTTAGCGTCTGGACCAAATTGGAGCATTAAAGCTCAATGTTTGTCTTAGTTATGGTGGAAACATGACCCCTGCATATATTAATATACTGCAACCAGTGTAGCCCATTTCCAGTCGTAAAAGCTTGCGACAAGAGTTTCCTTTATAGATGTAAGTCCCAAAGCTGTTACATATTTATTAGTGTCACCCACCTAATCTTTGGCCCAAATTGCAGCATTACATCCCAATATTTGGCTTAGTTATGCTGCCAAAATGGCGCCCCAGGTATATGGGTTTTATGCAGCTAGACCACCCCATTGCAGGTTACAGAGCAATGTGACATAGATTAACCCAATTCGAAGGTGTCAAAGCTATTCCATCTTTATTGGTAATTGTTACTCAGTGTTTGGACCAAATTGCAGCATAATATCTCAATATTTGGCTTAGTTATGGTGGAAACATGACCCCCTGTATATATGAATTACTGCAAGCAGTATATTCCATCCCAAGTCGCAGAATCTCCCTGCAGCACACTTACTGCTAACTGTAAGTCCCAAAGTTGTTGCATATTTATTGGGGCCACCCCCTCACTCTTTGGCCCAAATTGCAGCATTACATCCCAATATCTGGCTTAGCCCTGCTGCCAAAATGGCACCCCAGGTATATGGGTTTTATGCAGCTAGACCACCCCATTGCAGGTTACAGAGCAATGTGACATGGGTTTAACCCAGTCTGTAGGTCTCAAAGCTATTTCGTATTTATTGTGGTCATTCACTTAGCGTCTGGACCAAATTGGAGCATTAAAGCTCAATGTTTGTCTTAGTTATGGTGGAAACATGACCCCTGCATATATTAATATACTGCAACCAGTGTAGCCCATTTCCAGTCGTAAAAGCTTGCGACAAGAGTTTCCTTTATAGATGTAAGTCCCAAAGCTGTTACATATTTATTAGTGTCACCCACCTAATCTTTGGCCCAAATTGCAGCATTACATCCCAATATTTGGCTTAGTTATGCTGCCAAAATGGCGCCCCAGGTATATGGGTTTTATGCAGCTAGACCACCCCATTGCAGGTTACAGAGCAATGTGACATAGATTAACCCAATTCGAAGGTGTCAAAGCTATTCCATCTTTATTGGTAATTGTTACTCAGTGTTTGGACCAAATTGCAGCATAATATCTCAATATTTGGCTTAGTTATGGTGGAAACATGACCCCCTGTATATATGAATTACTGCAAGCAGTATATTCCATCCCAAGTCGCAGAATCTCCCTGCAGCAGACTTACTGCTAGCTGTAAGTCCCAAAGCTGTTGCATATTTATTGGGGCCACTCCCTCACTCTTTGGCCCAAATTGCAGCATTACATCCCAATATCTGGCTTAGCCCTGCTGCCAAAATGGCACCCCAGGTATATGGGTTTTATGCAGCTAGACCACCCCATTGCAGGTTACAGAGCAATGTGACATGGGTTTAACCCAGTCTGTAGGTCTCAAAGCTATTTCGTATTTATTGTGGTCATTCACTTAGCGTCTGGACCAAATTGGAGCATTAAAGCTCAATGTTTGTCTTAGTTATGGTGGAAACATGACCCCTGCATATATTAATATACTGCAACCAGTGTAGCCCATTTCCAGTCGTAAAAGCTTGCGACAAGAGTTTCCTTTATAGATGTAAGTCCCAAAGCTGTTACATATTTATTAGTGTCACCCACCTAATCTTTGGCCCAAATTGCAGCATTACATCCCAATATTTGGCTTAGTTATGCTGCCAAAATGGCGCCCCAGGTATATGGGTTTTATGCAGCTAGACCACCCCATTGCAGGTTACAGAGCAATGTGACATAGATTAACCCAATTCGAAGGTGTCAAAGCTATTCCATCTTTATTGGTAATTGTTACTCAGTGTTTGGACCAAATTGCAGCATAATATCTCAATATTTGGCTTAGTTATGGTGGAAACATGACCCCCTGTATATATGAATTACTGCAAGCAGTATATTCCATCCCAAGTCGCAGAATCTCCCTGCAGCACACTTACTGCTAACTGTAAGTCCCAAAGCTGTTGCATATTTATTGGGGCCACCCCCTCACTCTTTGGCCCAAATTGCAGCATTACATCCCAATATCTGGCTTAGCCCTGCTGCCAAAATGGCACCCCAGGTATATGGGTTTTATGCAGCTAGACCACCCCATTGCAGGTTACAGAGCAATGTGACATGGGTTTAACCCAGTCTGTAGGTCTCAAAGCTATTTCGTATTTATTGTGGTCATTCACTTAGCGTCTGGACCAAATTGGAGCATTAAAGCTCAATGTTTGTCTTAGTTATGGTGGAAACATGACCCCTGCATATATTAATATACTGCAACCAGTGTAGCCCATTTCCAGTCGTAAAAGCTTGCGACAAGAGTTTCCTTTATAGATGTAAGTCCCAAAGCTGTTACATATTTATTAGTGTCACCCACCTAATCTTTGGCCCAAATTGCAGCATTACATCCCAATATTTGGCTTAGTTATGCTGCCAAAATGGCGCCCCAGGTATATGGGTTTTATGCAGCTAGACCACCCCATTGCAGGTTACAGAGCAATGTGACATAGATTAACCCAATTCGAAGGTGTCAAAGCTATTCCATCTTTATTGGTAATTGTTACTCAGTGTTTGGACCAAATTGCAGCATAATATCTCAATATTTGGCTTAGTTATGGTGGAAACATGACCCCCTGTATATATGAATTACTGCAAGCAGTATATTCCATCCCAAGTCGCAGAATCTCCCTGCAGCAGACTTACTGCTAGCTGTAAGTCCCAAAGCTGTTGCATATTTATTGGGGCCACTCCCTCACTCTTTGGCCCAAATTGCAGCATTACATCCCAATATCTGGCTTAGCCCTGCTGCCAAAATGGCACCCCAGGTATATGGGTTTTATGCAGCTAGACCACCCCATTGCAGGTTACAGAGCAATGTGACATGGGTTTAACCCAGTCTGTAGGTCTCAAAGCTATTTCGTATTTATTGTGGTCATTCACTTAGCGTCTGGACCAAATTGGAGCATTAAAGCTCAATGTTTGTCTTAGTTATGGTGGAAACATGACCCCTGCATATATTAATATACTGCAACCAGTGTAGCCCATTTCCAGTCGTAAAAGCTTGCGACAAGAGTTTCCTTTATAGATGTAAGTCCCAAAGCTGTTACATATTTATTAGTGTCACCCACCTAATCTTTGGCCCAAATTGCAGCATTACATCCCAATATTTGGCTTAGTTATGCTGCCAAAATGGCGCCCCAGGTATATGGGTTTTATGCAGCTAGACCACCCCATTGCAGGTTACAGAGCAATGTGACATAGATTAACCCAATTCGAAGGTGTCAAAGCTATTCCATCTTTATTGGTAATTGTTACTCAGTGTTTGGACCAAATTGCAGCATAATATCTCAATATTTGGCTTAGTTATGGTGGAAACATGACCCCCTGTATATATGAATTACTGCAAGCAGTATATTCCATCCCAAGTCGCAGAATCTCCCTGCAGCACACTTACTGCTAACTGTAAGTCCCAAAGCTGTTGCATATTTATTGGGGCCACCCCCTCACTCTTTGGCCCAAATTGCAGCATTACATCCCAATATCTGGCTTAGCCCTGCTGCCAAAATGGCACCCCAGGTATATGGGTTTTATGCAGCTAGACCACCCCATTGCAGGTTACAGAGCAATGTGACATGGGTTTAACCCAGTCTGTAGGTCTCAAAGCTATTTCGTATTTATTGTGGTCATTCACTTAGCGTCTGGACCAAATTGGAGCATTAAAGCTCAATGTTTGTCTTAGTTATGGTGGAAACATGACCCCTGCATATATTAATATACTGCAACCAGTGTAGCCCATTTCCAGTCGTAAAAGCTTGCGACAAGAGTTTCCTTTATAGATGTAAGTCCCAAAGCTGTTACATATTTATTAGTGTCACCCACCTAATCTTTGGCCCAAATTGCAGCATTACATCCCAATATTTGGCTTAGTTATGCTGCCAAAATGGCGCCCCAGGTATATGGGTTTTATGCAGCTAGACCACCCCATTGCAGGTTACAGAGCAATGTGACATAGATTAACCCAATTCGAAGGTGTCAAAGCTATTCCATCTTTATTGGTAATTGTTACTCAGTGTTTGGACCAAATTGCAGCATAATATCTCAATATTTGGCTTAGTTATGGTGGAAACATGACCCCCTGTATATATGAATTACTGCAAGCAGTATATTCCATCCCAAGTCGCAGAATCTCCCTGCAGCAGACTTACTGCTAGCTGTAAGTCCCAAAGCTGTTGCATATTTATTGGGGCCACTCCCTCACTCTTTGGCCCAAATTGCAGCATTACATCCCAATATCTGGCTTAGCCCTGCTGCCAAAATGGCACCCCAGGTATATGGGTTTTATGCAGCTAGACCACCCCATTGCAGGTTACAGAGCAATGTGACATGGGTTTAACCCAGTCTGTAGGTCTCAAAGCTATTTCGTATTTATTGTGGTCATTCACTTAGCGTCTGGACCAAATTGGAGCATTAAAGCTCAATGTTTGTCTTAGTTATGGTGGAAACATGACCCCTGCATATATTAATATACTGCAACCAGTGTAGCCCATTTCCAGTCGTAAAAGCTTGCGACAAGAGTTTCCTTTATAGATGTAAGTCCCAAAGCTGTTACATATTTATTAGTGTCACCCACCTAATCTTTGGCCCAAATTGCAGCATTACATCCCAATATTTGGCTTAGTTATGCTGCCAAAATGGCGCCCCAGGTATATGGGTTTTATGCAGCTAGACCACCCCATTGCAGGTTACAGAGCAATGTGACATAGATTAACCCAATTCGAAGGTGTCAAAGCTATTCCATCTTTATTGGTAATTGTTACTCAGTGTTTGGACCAAATTGCAGCATAATATCTCAATATTTGGCTTAGTTATGGTGGAAACATGACCCCCTGTATATATGAATTACTGCAAGCAGTATATTCCATCCCAAGTCGCAGAATCTCCCTGCAGCACACTTACTGCTAACTGTAAGTCCCAAAGCTGTTGCATATTTATTGGGGCCACCCCCTCACTCTTTGGCCCAAATTGCAGCATTACATCCCAATATCTGGCTTAGCCCTGCTGCCAAAATGGCACCCCAGGTATATGGGTTTTATGCAGCTAGACCACCCCATTGCAGGTTACAGAGCAATGTGACATGGGTTTAACCCAGTCTGTAGGTCTCAAAGCTATTTCGTATTTATTGTGGTCATTCACTTAGCGTCTGGACCAAATTGGAGCATTAAAGCTCAATGTTTGTCTTAGTTATGGTGGAAACATGACCCCTGCATATATTAATATACTGCAACCAGTGTAGCCCATTTCCAGTCGTAAAAGCTTGCGACAAGAGTTTCCTTTATAGATGTAAGTCCCAAAGCTGTTACATATTTATTAGTGTCACCCACCTAATCTTTGGCCCAAATTGCAGCATTACATCCCAATATTTGGCTTAGTTATGCTGCCAAAATGGCGCCCCAGGTATATGGGTTTTATGCAGCTAGACCACCCCATTGCAGGTTACAGAGCAATGTGACATAGATTAACCCAATTCGAAGGTGTCAAAGCTATTCCATCTTTATTGGTAATTGTTACTCAGTGTTTGGACCAAATTGCAGCATAATATCTCAATATTTGGCTTAGTTATGGTGGAAACATGACCCCCTGTATATATGAATTACTGCAAGCAGTATATTCCATCCCAAGTCGCAGAATCTCCCTGCAGCACACTTACTGCTAACTGTAAGTCCCAAAGCTGTTGCATATTTATTGGGGCCACCCCCTCACTCTTTGGCCCAAATTGCAGCATTACATCCCAATATCTGGCTTAGCCCTGCTGCCAAAATGGCACCCCAGGTATATGGGTTTTATGCAGCTAGACCACCCCATTGCAGGTTACAGAGCAATGTGACATGGGTTTAACCCAGTCTGTAGGTCTCAAAGCTATTTCGTATTTATTGTGGTCATTCACTTAGCGTCTGGACCAAATTGGAGCATTAAAGCTCAATGTTTGTCTTAGTTATGGTGGAAACATGACCCCTGCATATATTAATATACTGCAACCAGTGTAGCCCATTTCCAGTCGTAAAAGCTTGCGACAAGAGTTTCCTTTATAGATGTAAGTCCCAAAGCTGTTACATATTTATTAGTGTCACCCACCTAATCTTTGGCCCAAATTGCAGCATTACATCCCAATATTTGGCTTAGTTATGCTGCCAAAATGGCGCCCCAGGTATATGGGTTTTATGCAGCTAGACCACCCCATTGCAGGTTACAGAGCAATGTGACATAGATTAACCCAATTCGAAGGTGTCAAAGCTATTCCATCTTTATTGGTAATTGTTACTCAGTGTTTGGACCAAATTGCAGCATAATATCTCAATATTTGGCTTAGTTATGGTGGAAACATGACCCCCTGTATATATGAATTACTGCAAGCAGTATATTCCATCCCAAGTCGCAGAATCTCCCTGCAGCAGACTTACTGCTAGCTGTAAGTCCCAAAGCTGTTGCATATTTATTGGGGCCACCCCCTCACTCTTTGGCCCAAATTGCAGCATTACATCCCAATATCTGGCTTAGCCCTGCTGCCAAAATGGCACCCCAGGTATATGGGTTTTATGCAGCTAGACCACCCCATTGCAGGTTACAGAGCAATGTGACATGGGTTTAACCCAGTCTGTAGGTCTCAAAGCTATTTCGTATTTATTGTGGTCATTCACTTAGCGTCTGGACCAAATTGGAGCATTAAAGCTCAATGTTTGTCTTAGTTATGGTGGAAACATGACCCCTGCATATATTAATATACTGCAACCAGTGTAGCCCATTTCCAGTCGTAAAAGCTTGTGACAAGAGTTTCCTTTATAGATGTAAGTCCCAAAGCTGTTACATATTTATTAGTGTCACCCACCTAATCTTTGGCCCAAATTGCAGCATTACATCCCAATATTTGGCTTAGTTATGCTGCCAAAATGGCGCCCCAGGTATATGGGTTTTATGCAGCTAGACCACCCCATTGCAGGTTACAGAGCAATGTGACATAGATTAACCCAATTCGAAGGTGTCAAAGCTATTCCATCTTTATTGGTAATTGTTACTCAGTGTTTGGACCAAATTGCAGCATAATATCTCAATATTTGGCTTAGTTATGGTGGAAACATGACCCCCTGTATATATGAATTACTGCAAGCAGTATATTCCATCCCAAGTCGCAGAATCTCCCTGCAGCAGACTTACTGCTAGCTGTAAGTCCCAAAGCTGTTGCATATTTATTGGGGCCACCCCCTCACTCTTTGGCCCAAATTGCAGCATTACATCCCAATATCTGGCTTAGCCCTGCTGCCAAAATGGCACCCCAGGTATATGGGTTTTATGCAGCTAGACCACCCCATTGCAGGTTACAGAGCAATGTGACATGGGTTTAACCCAGTCTGTAGGTCTCAAAGCTATTTCGTATTTATTGTGGTCATTCACTTAGCGTCTGGACCAAATTGGAGCATTAAAGCTCAATGTTTGTCTTAGTTATGGTGGAAACATGACCCCTGCATATATTAATATACTGCAACCAGTGTAGCCCATTTCCAGTCGTAAAAGCTTGCGACAAGAGTTTCCTTTATAGATGTAAGTCCCAAAGCTGTTACATATTTATTAGTGTCACCCACCTAATCTTTGGCCCAAATTGCAGCATTACATCCCAATATTTGGCTTAGTTATGCTGCCAAAATGGCGCCCCAGGTATATGGGTTTTATGCAGCTAGACCACCCCATTGCAGGTTACAGAGCAATGTGACATAGATTAACCCAATTCGAAGGTGTCAAAGCTATTCCATCTTTATTGGTAATTGTTACTCAGTGTTTGGACCAAATTGCAGCATAATATCTCAATATTTGGCTTAGTTATGGTGGAAACATGACCCCCTGTATATATGAATTACTGCAAGCAGTATATTCCATCCCAAGTCGCAGAATCTCCCTGCAGCAGACTTACTGCTAGCTGTAAGTCCCAAAGCTGTTGCATATTTATTGGGGCCACCCCCTCACTCTTTGGCCCAAATTGCAGCATTACATCCCAATATCTGGCTTAGCCCTGCTGCCAAAATGGCACCCCAGGTATATGGGTTTTATGCAGCTAGACCACCCCATTGCAGGTTACAGAGCAATGTGACATGGGTTTAACCCAGTCTGTAGGTCTCAAAGCTATTTCGTATTTATTGTGGTCATTCACTTAGCGTCTGGACCAAATTGGAGCATTAAAGCTCAATGTTTGTCTTAGTTATGGTGGAAACATGACCCCTGCATATATTAATATACTGCAACCAGTGTAGCCCATTTCCAGTCGTAAAAGCTTGCGACAAGAGTTTCCTTTATAGATGTAAGTCCCAAAGCTGTTACATATTTATTAGTGTCACCCACCTAATCTTTGGCCCAAATTGCAGCATTACATCCCAATATTTGGCTTAGTTATGCTGCCAAAATGGCGCCCCAGGTATATGGGTTTTATGCAGCTAGACCACCCCATTGCAGGTTACAGAGCAATGTGACATAGATTAACCCAATTCGAAGGTGTCAAAGCTATTCCATCTTTATTGGTAATTGTTACTCAGTGTTTGGACCAAATTGCAGCATAATATCTCAATATTTGGCTTAGTTATGGTGGAAACATGACCCCCTGTATATATGAATTACTGCAAGCAGTATATTCCATCCCAAGTCGCAGAATCTCCCTGCAGCAGACTTACTGCTAGCTGTAAGTCCCAAAGCTGTTGCATATTTATTGGGGCCACCCCCTCACTCTTTGGCCCAAATTGCAGCATTACATCCCAATATCTGGCTTAGCCCTGCTGCCAAAATGGCACCCCAGGTATATGGGTTTTATGCAGCTAGACCACCCCATTGCAGGTTACAGAGCAATGTGACATGGGTTTAACCCAGTCTGTAGGTCTCAAAGCTATTTCGTATTTATTGTGGTCATTCACTTAGCGTCTGGACCAAATTGGAGCATTAAAGCTCAATGTTTGTCTTAGTTATGGTGGAAACATGACCCCTGCATATATTAATATACTGCAACCAGTGTAGCCCATTTCCAGTCGTAAAAGCTTGCGACAAGAGTTTCCTTTATAGATGTAAGTCCCAAAGCTGTTACATATTTATTAGTGTCACCCACCTAATCTTTGGCCCAAATTGCAGCATTACATCCCAATATTTGGCTTAGTTATGCTGCCAAAATGGCGCCCCAGGTATATGGGTTTTATGCAGCTAGACCACCCCATTGCAGGTTACAGAGCAATGTGACATAGATTAACCCAATTCGAAGGTGTCAAAGCTATTCCATCTTTATTGGTAATTGTTACTCAGTGTTTGGACCAAATTGCAGCATAATATCTCAATATTTGGCTTAGTTATGGTGGAAACATGACCCCCTGTATATATGAATTACTGCAAGCAGTATATTCCATCCCAAGTCGCAGAATCTCCCTGCAGCAGACTTACTGCTAGCTGTAAGTCCCAAAGCTGTTGCATATTTATTGGGGCCACCCCCTCACTCTTTGGCCCAAATTGCAGCATTACATCCCAATATCTGGCTTAGCCCTGCTGCCAAAATGGCACCCCAGGTATATGGGTTTTATGCAGCTAGACCACCCCATTGCAGGTTACAGAGCAATGTGACATGGGTTTAACCCAGTCTGTAGGTCTCAAAGCTATTTCGTATTTATTGTGGTCATTCACTTAGCGTCTGGACCAAATTGGAGCATTAAAGCTCAATGTTTGTCTTAGTTATGGTGGAAACATGACCCCTGCATATATTAATATACTGCAACCAGTGTAGCCCATTTCCAGTCGTAAAAGCTTGCGACAAGAGTTTCCTTTATAGATGTAAGTCCCAAAGCTGTTACATATTTATTAGTGTCACCCACCTAATCTTTGGCCCAAATTGCAGCATTACATCCCAATATTTGGCTTAGTTATGCTGCCAAAATGGCGCCCCAGGTATATGGGTTTTATGCAGCTAGACCACCCCATTGCAGGTTACAGAGCAATGTGACATAGATTAACCCAATTCGAAGGTGTCAAAGCTATTCCATCTTTATTGGTAATTGTTACTCAGTGTTTGGACCAAATTGCAGCATAATATCTCAATATTTGGCTTAGTTATGGTGGAAACATGACCCCCTGTATATATGAATTACTGCAAGCAGTATATTCCATCCCAAGTCGCAGAATCTCCCTGCAGCAGACTTACTGCTAGCTGTAAGTCCCAAAGCTGTTGCATATTTATTGGGGCCACCCCCTCACTCTTTGGCCCAAATTGCAGCATTACATCCCAATATCTGGCTTAGCCCTGCTGCCAAAATGGCACCCCAGGTATATGGGTTTTATGCAGCTAGACCACCCCATTGCAGGTTACAGAGCAATGTGACATGGGTTTAACCCAGTCTGTAGGTCTCAAAGCTATTTCGTATTTATTGTGGTCATTCACTTAGCGTCTGGACCAAATTGGAGCATTAAAGCTCAATGTTTGTCTTAGTTATGGTGGAAACATGACCCCTGCATATATTAATATACTGCAACCAGTGTAGCCCATTTCCAGTCGTAAAAGCTTGCGACAAGAGTTTCCTTTATAGATGTAAGTCCCAAAGCTGTTACATATTTATTAGTGTCACCCACCTAATCTTTGGCCCAAATTGCAGCATTACATCCCAATATTTGGCTTAGTTATGCTGCCAAAATGGCGCCCCAGGTATATGGGTTTTATGCAGCTAGACCACCCCATTGCAGGTTACAGAGCAATGTGACATAGATTAACCCGATTCGAAGGTGTCAAAGCTATTCCATCTTTATTGGTAATTGTTACTCAGTGTTTGGACCAAATTGCAGCATAATATCTCAATATTTGGCTTAGTTATGGTGGAAACATGACCCCCTGTATATATGAATTACTGCAAGCAGTATATTCCATCCCAAGTCGCAGAATCTCCCTGCAGCAGACTTACTGCTAGCTGTAAGTCCCAAAGCTGTTGCATATTTATTGGGGCCACCCCCTCACTCTTTGGCCCAAATTGCAGCATTACATCCCAATATCTGGCTTAGCCCTGCTGCCAAAATGGCACCCCAGGTATATGGGTTTTATGCAGCTAGACCACCCCATTGCAGGTTACAGAGCAATGTGACATGGGTTTAACCCAGTCTGTAGGTCTCAAAGCTATTTCGTATTTATTGTGGTCATTCACTTAGCGTCTGGACCAAATTGGAGCATTAAAGCTCAATGTTTGTCTTAGTTATGGTGGAAACATGACCCCTGCATATATTAATATACTGCAACCAGTGTAGCCCATTTCCAGTCGTAAAAGCTTGCGACAAGAGTTTCCTTTATAGATGTAAGTCCCAAAGCTGTTACATATTTATTAGTGTCACCCACCTAATCTTTGGCCCAAATTGCAGCATTACATCCCAATATTTGGCTTAGTTATGCTGCCAAAATGGCGCCCCAGGTATATGGGTTTTATGCAGCTAGACCACCCCATTGCAGGTTACAGAGCAATGTGACATAGATTAACCCAATTCGAAGGTGTCAAAGCTATTCCATCTTTATTGGTAATTGTTACTCAGTGTTTGGACCAAATTGCAGCATAATATCTCAATATTTGGCTTAGTTATGGTGGAAACATGACCCCCTGTATATATGAATTACTGCAAGCAGTATATTCCATCCCAAGTCGCAGAATCTCCCTGCAGCAGACTTACTGCTAGCTGTAAGTCCCAAAGCTGTTGCATATTTATTGGGGCCACCCCCTCACTCTTTGGCCCAAATTGCAGCATTACATCCCAATATCTGGCTTAGCCCTGCTGCCAAAATGGCACCCCAGGTATATGGGTTTTATGCAGCTAGACCACCCCATTGCAGGTTACAGAGCAATGTGACATGGGTTTAACCCAGTCTGTAGGTCTCAAAGCTATTTCGTATTTATTGTGGTCATTCACTTAGCGTCTGGACCAAATTGGAGCATTAAAGCTCAATGTTTGTCTTAGTTATGGTGGAAACATGACCCCTGCATATATTAATATACTGCAACCAGTGTAGCCCATTTCCAGTCGTAAAAGCTTGCTACAAGAGTTTCCTTTATAGATGTAAGTCCCAAAGCTGTTACATATTTATTAGTGTCACCCACCTAATCTTTGGCCCAAATTGCAGCATTACATCCCAATATTTGGCTTAGTTATGCTGCCAAAATGGCGCCCCAGGTATATGGGTTTTATGCAGCTAGACCACCCCATTGCAGGTTACAGAGCAATGTGACATAGATTAACCCAATTCGAAGGTGTCAAAGCTATTCCATCTTTATTGGTAATTGTTACTCAGTGTTTGGACCAAATTGCAGCATAATATCTCAATATTTGGCTTAGTTATGGTGGAAACATGACCCCCTGTATATATGAATTACTGCAAGCAGTATATTCCATCCCAAGTCGCAGAATCTCCCTGCAGCAGACTTACTGCTAGCTGTAAGTCCCAAAGCTGTTGCATATTTATTGGGGCCACCCCCTCACTCTTTGGCCCAAATTGCAGCATTACATCCCAATATCTGGCTTAGCCCTGCTGCCAAAATGGCACCCCAGGTATATGGGTTTTATGCAGCTAGACCACCCCATTGCAGGTTACAGAGCAATGTGACATGGGTTTAACCCAGTCTGTAGGTCTCAAAGCTATTTCGTATTTATTGTGGTCATTCACTTAGCGTCTGGACCAAATTGGAGCATTAAAGCTCAATGTTTGTCTTAGTTATGGTGGAAACATGACCCCTGCATATATTAATATACTGCAACCAGTGTAGCCCATTTCCAGTCGTAAAAGCTTGCGACAAGAGTTTCCTTTATAGATGTAAGTCCCAAAGCTGTTACATATTTATTAGTGTCACCCACCTAATCTTTGGCCCAAATTGCAGCATTACATCCCAATATTTGGCTTAGTTATGCTGCCAAAATGGCGCCCCAGGTATATGGGTTTTATGCAGCTAGACCACCCCATTGCAGGTTACAGAGCAATGTGACATAGATTAACCCAATTCGAAGGTGTCAAAGCTATTCCATCTTTATTGGTAATTGTTACTCAGTGTTTGGACCAAATTGCAGCATAATATCTCAATATTTGGCTTAGTTATGGTGGAAACATGACCCCCTGTATATATGAATTACTGCAAGCAGTATATTCCATCCCAAGTCGCAGAATCTCCCTGCAGCAGACTTACTGCTAGCTGTAAGTCCCAAAGCTGTTGCATATTTATTGGGGCCACCCCCTCACTCTTTGGCCCAAATTGCAGCATTACATCCCAATATCTGGCTTAGCCCTGCTGCCAAAATGGCACCCCAGGTATATGGGTTTTATGCAGCTAGACCACCCCATTGCAGGTTACAGAGCAATGTGACATGGGTTTAACCCAGTCTGTAGGTCTCAAAGCTATTTCGTATTTATTGTGGTCATTCACTTAGCGTCTGGACCAAATTGGAGCATTAAAGCTCAATGTTTGTCTTAGTTATGGTGGAAACATGACCCCTGCATATATTAATATACTGCAACCAGTGTAGCCCATTTCCAGTCGTAAAAGCTTGCGACAAGAGTTTCCTTTATAGATGTAAGTCCCAAAGCTGTTACATATTTATTAGTGTCACCCACCTAATCTTTGGCCCAAATTGCAGCATTACATCCCAATATTTGGCTTAGTTATGCTGCCAAAATGGCGCCCCAGGTATATGGGTTTTATGCAGCTAGACCACCCCATTGCAGGTTACAGAGCAATGTGACATAGATTAACCCAATTCGAAGGTGTCAAAGCTATTCCATCTTTATTGGTAATTGTTACTCAGTGTTTGGACCAAATTGCAGCATAATATCTCAATATTTGGCTTAGTTATGGTGGAAACATGACCCCCTGTATATATGAATTACTGCAAGCAGTATATTCCATCCCAAGTCGCAGAATCTCCCTGCAGCAGACTTACTGCTAGCTGTAAGTCCCAAAGCTGTTGCATATTTATTGGGGCCACCCCCTCACTCTTTGGCCCAAATTGCAGCATTACATCCCAATATCTGGCTTAGCCCTGCTGCCAAAATGGCACCCCAGGTATATGGGTTTTATGCAGCTAGACCACCCCATTGCAGGTTACAGAGCAATGTGACATGGGTTTAACCCAGTCTGTAGGTCTCAAAGCTATTTCGTATTTATTGTGGTCATTCACTTAGCGTCTGGACCAAATTGGAGCATTAAAGCTCAATGTTTGTCTTAGTTATGGTGGAAACATGACCCCTGCATATATTAATATACTGCAACCAGTGTAGCCCATTTCCAGTCGTAAAAGCTTGCGACAAGAGTTTCCTTTATAGATGTAAGTCCCAAAGCTGTTACATATTTATTAGTGTCACCCACCTAATCTTTGGCCCAAATTGCAGCATTACATCCCAATATTTGGCTTAGTTATGCTGCCAAAATGGCGCCCCAGGTATATGGGTTTTATGCAGCTAGACCACCCCATTGCAGGTTACAGAGCAATGTGACATAGATTAACCCAATTCGAAGGTGTCAAAGCTATTCCATCTTTATTGGTAATTGTTACTCAGTGTTTGGACCAAATTGCAGCATAATATCTCAATATTTGGCTTAGTTATGGTGGAAACATGACCCCCTGTATATATGAATTACTGCAAGCAGTATATTCCATCCCAAGTCGCAGAATCTCCCTGCAGCAGACTTACTGCTAGCTGTAAGTCCCAAAGCTGTTGCATATTTATTGGGGCCACCCCCTCACTCTTTGGCCCAAATTGCAGCATTACATCCCAATATCTGGCTTAGCCCTGCTGCCAAAATGGCACCCCAGGTATATGGGTTTTATGCAGCTAGACCACCCCATTGCAGGTTACAGAGCAATGTGACATGGGTTTAACCCAGTCTGTAGGTCTCAAAGCTATTTCGTATTTATTGTGGTCATTCACTTAGCGTCTGGACCAAATTGGAGCATTAAAGCTCAATGTTTGTCTTAGTTATGGTGGAAACATGACCCCTGCATATATTAATATACTGCAACCAGTGTAGCCCATTTCCAGTCGTAAAAGCTTGCGACAAGAGTTTCCTTTATAGATGTAAGTCCCAAAGCTGTTACATATTTATTAGTGTCACCCACCTAATCTTTGGCCCAAATTGCAGCATTACATCCCAATATTTGGCTTAGTTATGCTGCCAAAATGGCGCCCCAGGTATATGGGTTTTATGCAGCTAGACCACCCCATTGCAGGTTACAGAGCAATGTGACATAGATTAACCCAATTCGAAGGTGTCAAAGCTATTCCATCTTTATTGGTAATTGTTACTCAGTGTTTGGACCAAATTGCAGCATAATATCTCAATATTTGGCTTAGTTATGGTGGAAACATGACCCCCTGTATATATGAATTACTGCAAGCAGTATATTCCATCCCAAGTCGCAGAATCTCCCTGCAGCAGACTTACTGCTAGCTGTAAGTCCCAAAGCTGTTGCATATTTATTGGGGCCACCCCCTCACTCTTTGGCCCAAATTGCAGCATTACATCCCAATATCTGGCTTAGCCCTGCTGCCAAAATGGCACCCCAGGTATATGGGTTTTATGCAGCTAGACCACCCCATTGCAGGTTACAGAGCAATGTGACATGGGTTTAACCCAGTCTGTAGGTCTCAAAGCTATTTCGTATTTATTGTGGTCATTCACTTAGCGTCTGGACCAAATTGGAGCATTAAAGCTCAATGTTTGTCTTAGTTATGGTGGAAACATGACCCCTGCATATATTAATATACTGCAACCAGTGTAGCCCATTTCCAGTCGTAAAAGCTTGCGACAAGAGTTTCCTTTATAGATGTAAGTCCCAAAGCTGTTACATATTTATTAGTGTCACCCACCTAATCTTTGGCCCAAATTGCAGCATTACATCCCAATATTTGGCTTAGTTATGCTGCCAAAATGGCGCCCCAGGTATATGGGTTTTATGCAGCTAGACCACCCCATTGCAGGTTACAGAGCAATGTGACATAGATTAACCCAATTCGAAGGTGTCAAAGCTATTCCATCTTTATTGGTAATTGTTACTCAGTGTTTGGACCAAATTGCAGCATAATATCTCAATATTTGGCTTAGTTATGGTGGAAACATGACCCCCTGTATATATGAATTACTGCAAGCAGTATATTCCATCCCAAGTCGCAGAATCTCCCTGCAGCAGACTTACTGCTAGCTGTAAGTCCCAAAGCTGTTGCATATTTATTGGGGCCACCCCCTCACTCTTTGGCCCAAATTGCAGCATTACATCCCAATATCTGGCTTAGCCCTGCTGCCAAAATGGCACCCCAGGTATATGGGTTTTATGCAGCTAGACCACCCCATTGCAGGTTACAGAGCAATGTGACATGGGTTTAACCCAGTCTGTAGGTCTCAAAGCTATTTCGTATTTATTGTGGTCATTCACTTAGCGTCTGGACCAAATTGGAGCATTAAAGCTCAATGTTTGTCTTAGTTATGGTGGAAACATGACCCCTGCATATATTAATATACTGCAACCAGTGTAGCCCATTTCCAGTCGTAAAAGCTTGCGACAAGAGTTTCCTTTATAGATGTAAGTCCCAAAGCTGTTACATATTTATTAGTGTCACCCACCTAATCTTTGGCCCAAATTGCAGCATTACATCCCAATATTTGGCTTAGTTATGCTGCCAAAATGGCGCCCCAGGTATATGGGTTTTATGCAGCTAGACCACCCCATTGCAGGTTACAGAGCAATGTGACATAGATTAACCCAATTCGAAGGTGTCAAAGCTATTCCATCTTTATTGGTAATTGTTACTCAGTGTTTGGACCAAATTGCAGCATAATATCTCAATATTTGGCTTAGTTATGGTGGAAACATGACCCCCTGTATATATGAATTACTGCAAGCAGTATATTCCATCCCAAGTCGCAGAATCTCCCTGCAGCAGACTTACTGCTAGCTGTAAGTCCCAAAGCTGTTGCATATTTATTGGGGCCACCCCCTCACTCTTTGGCCCAAATTGCAGCATTACATCCCAATATCTGGCTTAGCCCTGCTGCCAAAATGGCACCCCAGGTATATGGGTTTTATGCAGCTAGACCACCCCATTGCAGGTTACAGAGCAATGTGACATGGGTTTAACCCAGTCTGTAGGTCTCAAAGCTATTTCGTATTTATTGTGGTCATTCACTTAGCGTCTGGACCAAATTGGAGCATTAAAGCTCAATGTTTGTCTTAGTTATGGTGGAAACATGACCCCTGCATATATTAATATACTGCAACCAGTGTAGCCCATTTCCAGTCGTAAAAGCTTGCGACAAGAGTTTCCTTTATAGATGTAAGTCCCAAAGCTGTTACATATTTATTAGTGTCACCCACCTAATCTTTGGCCCAAATTGCAGCATTACATCCCAATATTTGGCTTAGTTATGCTGCCAAAATGGCGCCCCAGGTATATGGGTTTTATGCAGCTAGACCACCCCATTGCAGGTTACAGAGCAATGTGACATAGATTAACCCAATTCGAAGGTGTCAAAGCTATTCCATCTTTATTGGTAATTGTTACTCAGTGTTTGGACCAAATTGCAGCATAATATCTCAATATTTGGCTTAGTTATGGTGGAAACATGACCCCCTGTATATATGAATTACTGCAAGCAGTATATTCCATCCCAAGTCGCAGAATCTCCCTGCAGCAGACTTACTGCTAGCTGTAAGTCCCAAAGCTGTTGCATATTTATTGGGGCCACCCCCTCACTCTTTGGCCCAAATTGCAGCATTACATCCCAATATCTGGCTTAGCCCTGCTGCCAAAATGGCACCCCAGGTATATGGGTTTTATGCAGCTAGACCACCCCATTGCAGGTTACAGAGCAATGTGACATGGGTTTAACCCAGTCTGTAGGTCTCAAAGCTATTTCGTATTTATTGTGGTCATTCACTTAGCGTCTGGACCAAATTGGAGCATTAAAGCTCAATGTTTGTCTTAGTTATGGTGGAAACATGACCCCTGCATATATTAATATACTGCAACCAGTGTAGCCCATTTCCAGTCGTAAAAGCTTGCGACAAGAGTTTCCTTTATAGATGTAAGTCCCAAAGCTGTTACATATTTATTAGTGTCACCCACCTAATCTTTGGCCCAAATTGCAGCATTACATCCCAATATTTGGCTTAGTTATGCTGCCAAAATGGCGCCCCAGGTATATGGGTTTTATGCAGCTAGACCACCCCATTGCAGGTTACAGAGCAATGTGACATAGATTAACCCAATTCGAAGGTGTCAAAGCTATTCCATCTTTATTGGTAATTGTTACTCAGTGTTTGGACCAAATTGCAGCATAATATCTCAATATTTGGCTTAGTTATGGTGGAAACATGACCCCCTGTATATATGAATTACTGCAAGCAGTATATTCCATCCCAAGTCGCAGAATCTCCCTGCAGCAGACTTACTGCTAGCTGTAAGTCCCAAAGCTGTTGCATATTTATTGGGGCCACCCCCTCACTCTTTGGCCCAAATTGCAGCATTACATCCCAATATCTGGCTTAGCCCTGCTGCCAAAATGGCACCCCAGGTATATGGGTTTTATGCAGCTAGACCACCCCATTGCAGGTTACAGAGCAATGTGACATGGGTTTAACCCAGTCTGTAGGTCTCAAAGCTATTTCGTATTTATTGTGGTCATTCACTTAGCGTCTGGACCAAATTGGAGCATTAAAGCTCAATGTTTGTCTTAGTTATGGTGGAAACATGACCCCTGCATATATTAATATACTGCAACCAGTGTAGCCCATTTCCAGTCGTAAAAGCTTGCGACAAGAGTTTCCTTTATAGATGTAAGTCCCAAAGCTGTTACATATTTATTAGTGTCACCCACCTAATCTTTGGCCCAAATTGCAGCATTACATCCCAATATTTGGCTTAGTTATGCTGCCAAAATGGCGCCCCAGGTATATGGGTTTTATGCAGCTAGACCACCCCATTGCAGGTTACAGAGCAATGTGACATAGATTAACCCAATTCGAAGGTGTCAAAGCTATTCCATCTTTATTGGTAATTGTTACTCAGTGTTTGGACCAAATTGCAGCATAATATCTCAATATTTGGCTTAGTTATGGTGGAAACATGACCCCCTGTATATATGAATTACTGCAAGCAGTATATTCCATCCCAAGTCGCAGAATCTCCCTGCAGCAGACTTACTGCTAGCTGTAAGTCCCAAAGCTGTTGCATATTTATTGGGGCCACCCCCTCACTCTTTGGCCCAAATTGCAGCATTACATCCCAATATCTGGCTTAGCCCTGCTGCCAAAATGGCACCCCAGGTATATGGGTTTTATGCAGCTAGACCACCCCATTGCAGGTTACAGAGCAATGTGACATGGGTTTAACCCAGTCTGTAGGTCTCAAAGCTATTTCGTATTTATTGTGGTCATTCACTTAGCGTCTGGACCAAATTGGAGCATTAAAGCTCAATGTTTGTCTTAGTTATGGTGGAAACATGACCCCTGCATATATTAATATACTGCAACCAGTGTAGCCCATTTCCAGTCGTAAAAGCTTGCGACAAGAGTTTCCTTTATAGATGTAAGTCCCAAAGCTGTTACATATTTATTAGTGTCACCCACCTAATCTTTGGCCCAAATTGCAGCATTACATCCCAATATTTGGCTTAGTTATGCTGCCAAAATGGCGCCCCAGGTATATGGGTTTTATGCAGCTAGACCACCCCATTGCAGGTTACAGAGCAATGTGACATAGATTAACCCAATTCGAAGGTGTCAAAGCTATTCCATCTTTATTGGTAATTGTTACTCAGTGTTTGGACCAAATTGCAGCATAATATCTCAATATTTGGCTTAGTTATGGTGGAAACATGACCCCCTGTATATATGAATTACTGCAAGCAGTATATTCCATCCCAAGTCGCAGAATCTCCCTGCAGCAGACTTACTGCTAGCTGTAAGTCCCAAAGCTGTTGCATATTTATTGGGGCCACCCCCTCACTCTTTGGCCCAAATTGCAGCATTACATCCCAATATCTGGCTTAGCCCTGCTGCCAAAATGGCACCCCAGGTATATGGGTTTTATGCAGCTAGACCACCCCATTGCAGGTTACAGAGCAATGTGACATGGGTTTAACCCAGTCTGTAGGTCTCAAAGCTATTTTGTATTTATTGTGGTCATTCACTTAGCGTCTGGACCAAATTGGAGCATTAAAGCTCAATGTTTGTCTTAGTTATGGTGGAAACATGACCCCTGCATATATTAATATACTGCAACCAGTGTAGCCCATTTCCAGTCGTAAAAGCTTGCGACAAGAGTTTCCTTTATAGATGTAAGTCCCAAAGCTGTTACATATTTATTAGTGTCACCCACCTAATCTTTGGCCCAAATTGCAGCATTACATCCCAATATTTGGCTTAGTTATGCTGCCAAAATGGCGCCCCAGGTATATGGGTTTTATGCAGCTAGACCACCCCATTGCAGGTTACAGAGCAATGTGACATAGATTAACCCAATTCGAAGGTGTCAAAGCTATTCCATCTTTATTGGTAATTGTTACTCAGTGTTTGGACCAAATTGCAGCATAATATCTCAATATTTGGCTTAGTTATGGTGGAAACATGACCCCCTGTATATATGAATTACTGCAAGCAGTATATTCCATCCCAAGTCGCAGAATCTCCCTGCAGCAGACTTACTGCTAGCTGTAAGTCCCAAAGCTGTTGCATATTTATTGGGGCCACCCCCTCACTCTTTGGCCCAAATTGCAGCATTACATCCCAATATCTGGCTTAGCCCTGCTGCCAAAATGGCACCCCAGGTATATGGGTTTTATGCAGCTAGACCACCCCATTGCAGGTTACAGAGCAATGTGACATGGGTTTAACCCAGTCTGTAGGTCTCAAAGCTATTTCGTATTTATTGTGGTCATTCACTTAGCGTCTGGACCAAATTGGAGCATTAAAGCTCAATGTTTGTCTTAGTTATGGTGGAAACATGACCCCTGCATATATTAATATACTGCAACCAGTGTAGCCCATTTCCAGTCGTAAAAGCTTGCGACAAGAGTTTCCTTTATAGATGTAAGTCCCAAAGCTGTTACATATTTATTAGTGTCACCCACCTAATCTTTGGCCCAAATTGCAGCATTACATCCCAATATTTGGCTTAGTTATGCTGCCAAAATGGCGCCCCAGGTATATGGGTTTTATGCAGCTAGACCACCCCATTGCAGGTTACAGAGCAATGTGACATAGATTAACCCAATTCGAAGGTGTCAAAGCTATTCCATCTTTATTGGTAATTGTTACTCAGTGTTTGGACCAAATTGCAGCATAATATCTCAATATTTGGCTTAGTTATGGTGGAAACATGACCCCCTGTATATATGAATTACTGCAAGCAGTATATTCCATCCCAAGTCGCAGAATCTCCCTGCAGCAGACTTACTGCTAGCTGTAAGTCCCAAAGCTGTTGCATATTTATTGGGGCCACCCCCTCACTCTTTGGCCCAAATTGCAGCATTACATCCCAATATCTGGCTTAGCCCTGCTGCCAAAATGGCACCCCAGGTATATGGGTTTTATGCAGCTAGACCACCCCATTGCAGGTTACAGAGCAATGTGACATGGGTTTAACCCAGTCTGTAGGTCTCAAAGCTATTTCGTATTTATTGTGGTCATTCACTTAGCGTCTGGACCAAATTGGAGCATTAAAGCTCAATGTTTGTCTTAGTTATGGTGGAAACATGACCCCTGCATATATTAATATACTGCAACCAGTGTAGCCCATTTCCAGTCGTAAAAGCTTGCGACAAGAGTTTCCTTTATAGATGTAAGTCCCAAAGCTGTTACATATTTATTAGTGTCACCCACCTAATCTTTGGCCCAAATTGCAGCATTACATCCCAATATTTGGCTTAGTTATGCTGCCAAAATGGCGCCCCAGGTATATGGGTTTTATGCAGCTAGACCACCCCATTGCAGGTTACAGAGCAATGTGACATAGATTAACCCAATTCGAAGGTGTCAAAGCTATTCCATCTTTATTGGTAATTGTTACTCAGTGTTTGGACCAAATTGCAGCATAATATCTCAATATTTGGCTTAGTTATGGTGGAAACATGACCCCCTGTATATATGAATTACTGCAAGCAGTATATTCCATCCCAAGTCGCAGAATCTCCCTGCAGCAGACTTACTGCTAGCTGTAAGTCCCAAAGCTGTTGCATATTTATTGGGGCCACCCCCTCACTCTTTGGCCCAAATTGCAGCATTACATCCCAATATCTGGCTTAGCCCTGCTGCCAAAATGGCACCCCAGGTATATGGGTTTTATGCAGCTAGACCACCCCATTGCAGGTTACAGAGCAATGTGACATGGGTTTAACCCAGTCTGTAGGTCTCAAAGCTATTTCGTATTTATTGTGGTCATTCACTTAGCGTCTGGACCAAATTGGAGCATTAAAGCTCAATGTTTGTCTTAGTTATGGTGGAAACATGACCCCTGCATATATTAATATACTGCAACCAGTGTAGCCCATTTCCAGTCGTAAAAGCTTGCGACAAGAGTTTCCTTTATAGATGTAAGTCCCAAAGCTGTTACATATTTATTAGTGTCACCCACCTAATCTTTGGCCCAAATTGCAGCATTACATCCCAATATTTGGCTTAGTTATGCTGCCAAAATGGCGCCCCAGGTATATGGGTTTTATGCAGCTAGACCACCCCATTGCAGGTTACAGAGCAATGTGACATAGATTAACCCAATTCGAAGGTGTCAAAGCTATTCCATCTTTATTGGTAATTGTTACTCAGTGTTTGGACCAAATTGCAGCATAATATCTCAATATTTGGCTTAGTTATGGTGGAAACATGACCCCCTGTATATATGAATTACTGCAAGCAGTATATTCCATCCCAAGTCGCAGAATCTCCCTGCAGCAGACTTACTGCTAGCTGTAAGTCCCAAAGCTGTTGCATATTTATTGGGGCCACCCCCTCACTCTTTGGCCCAAATTGCAGCATTACATCCCAATATCTGGCTTAGCCCTGCTGCCAAAATGGCACCCCAGGTATATGGGTTTTATGCAGCTAGACCACCCCATTGCAGGTTACAGAGCAATGTGACATGGGTTTAACCCAGTCTGTAGGTCTCAAAGCTATTTCGTATTTATTGTGGTCATTCACTTAGCGTCTGGACCAAATTGGAGCATTAAAGCTCAATGTTTGTCTTAGTTATGGTGGAAACATGACCCCTGCATATATTAATATACTGCAACCAGTGTAGCCCATTTCCAGTCGTAAAAGCTTGCGACAAGAGTTTCCTTTATAGATGTAAGTCCCAAAGCTGTTACATATTTATTAGTGTCACCCACCTAATCTTTGGCCCAAATTGCAGCATTACATCCCAATATTTGGCTTAGTTATGCTGCCAAAATGGCGCCCCAGGTATATGGGTTTTATGCAGCTAGACCACCCCATTGCAGGTTACAGAGCAATGTGACATAGATTAACCCAATTCGAAGGTGTCAAAGCTATTCCATCTTTATTGGTAATTGTTACTCAGTGTTTGGACCAAATTGCAGCATAATATCTCAATATTTGGCTTAGTTATGGTGGAAACATGACCCCCTGTATATATGAATTACTGCAAGCAGTATATTCCATCCCAAGTCGCAGAATCTCCCTGCAGCAGACTTACTGCTAGCTGTAAGTCCCAAAGCTGTTGCATATTTATTGGGGCCACCCCCTCACTCTTTGGCCCAAATTGCAGCATTACATCCCAATATCTGGCTTAGCCCTGCTGCCAAAATGGCACCCCAGGTATATGGGTTTTATGCAGCTAGACCACCCCATTGCAGGTTACAGAGCAATGTGACATGGGTTTAACCCAGTCTGTAGGTCTCAAAGCTATTTCGTATTTATTGTGGTCATTCACTTAGCGTCTGGACCAAATTGGAGCATTAAAGCTCAATGTTTGTCTTAGTTATGGTGGAAACATGACCCCTGCATATATTAATATACTGCAACCAGTGTAGCCCATTTCCAGTCGTAAAAGCTTGCGACAAGAGTTTCCTTTATAGATGTAAGTCCCAAAGCTGTTACATATTTATTAGTGTCACCCACCTAATCTTTGGCCCAAATTGCAGCATTACATCCCAATATTTGGCTTAGTTATGCTGCCAAAATGGCGCCCCAGGTATATGGGTTTTATGCAGCTAGACCACCCCATTGCAGGTTACAGAGCAATGTGACATAGATTAACCCAATTCGAAGGTGTCAAAGCTATTCCATCTTTATTGGTAATTGTTACTCAGTGTTTGGACCAAATTGCAGCATAATATCTCAATATTTGGCTTAGTTATGGTGGAAACATGACCCCCTGTATATATGAATTACTGCAAGCAGTATATTCCATCCCAAGTCGCAGAATCTCCCTGCAGCAGACTTACTGCTAGCTGTAAGTCCCAAAGCTGTTGCATATTTATTGGGGCCACCCCCTCACTCTTTGGCCCAAATTGCAGCATTACATCCCAATATCTGGCTTAGCCCTGCTGCCAAAATGGCACCCCAGGTATATGGGTTTTATGCAGCTAGACCACCCCATTGCAGGTTACAGAGCAATGTGACATGGGTTTAACCCAGTCTGTAGGTCTCAAAGCTATTTCGTATTTATTGTGGTCATTCACTTAGCGTCTGGACCAAATTGGAGCATTAAAGCTCAATGTTTGTCTTAGTTATGGTGGAAACATGACCCCTGCATATATTAATATACTGCAACCAGTGTAGCCCATTTCCAGTCGTAAAAGCTTGCGACAAGAGTTTCCTTTATAGATGTAAGTCCCAAAGCTGTTACATATTTATTAGTGTCACCCACCTAATCTTTGGCCCAAATTGCAGCATTACATCCCAATATTTGGCTTAGTTATGCTGCCAAAATGGCGCCCCAGGTATATGGGTTTTATGCAGCTAGACCACCCCATTGCAGGTTACAGAGCAATGTGACATAGATTAACCCAATTCGAAGGTGTCAAAGCTATTCCATCTTTATTGGTAATTGTTACTCAGTGTTTGGACCAAATTGCAGCATAATATCTCAATATTTGGCTTAGTTATGGTGGAAACATGACCCCCTGTATATATGAATTACTGCAAGCAGTATATTCCATCCCAAGTCGCAGAATCTCCCTGCAGCAGACTTACTGCTAGCTGTAAGTCCCAAAGCTGTTGCATATTTATTGGGGCCACCCCCTCACTCTTTGGCCCAAATTGCAGCATTACATCCCAATATCTGGCTTAGCCCTGCTGCCAAAATGGCACCCCAGGTATATGGGTTTTATGCAGCTAGACCACCCCATTGCAGGTTACAGAGCAATGTGACATGGGTTTAACCCAGTCTGTAGGTCTCAAAGCTATTTCGTATTTATTGTGGTCATTCACTTAGCGTCTGGACCAAATTGGAGCATTAAAGCTCAATGTTTGTCTTAGTTATGGTGGAAACATGACCCCTGCATATATTAATATACTGCAACCAGTGTAGCCCATTTCCAGTCGTAAAAGCTTGCGACAAGAGTTTCCTTTATAGATGTAAGTCCCAAAGCTGTTACATATTTATTAGTGTCACCCACCTAATCTTTGGCCCAAATTGCAGCATTACATCCCAATATTTGGCTTAGTTATGCTGCCAAAATGGCGCCCCAGGTATATGGGTTTTATGCAGCTAGACCACCCCATTGCAGGTTACAGAGCAATGTGACATAGATTAACCCAATTCGAAGGTGTCAAAGCTATTCCATCTTTATTGGTAATTGTTACTCAGTGTTTGGACCAAATTGCAGCATAATATCTCAATATTTGGCTTAGTTATGGTGGAAACATGACCCCCTGTATATATGAATTACTGCAAGCAGTATATTCCATCCCAAGTCGCAGAATCTCCCTGCAGCAGACTTACTGCTAGCTGTAAGTCCCAAAGCTGTTGCATATTTATTGGGGCCACCCCCTCACTCTTTGGCCCAAATTGCAGCATTACATCCCAATATCTGGCTTAGCCCTGCTGCCAAAATGGCACCCCAGGTATATGGGTTTTATGCAGCTAGACCACCCCATTGCAGGTTACAGAGCAATGTGACATGGGTTTAACCCAGTCTGTAGGTCTCAAAGCTATTTCGTATTTATTGTGGTCATTCACTTAGCGTCTGGACCAAATTGGAGCATTAAAGCTCAATGTTTGTCTTAGTTATGGTGGAAACATGACCCCTGCATATATTAATATACTGCAACCAGTGTAGCCCATTTCCAGTCGTAAAAGCTTGCGACAAGAGTTTCCTTTATAGATGTAAGTCCCAAAGCTGTTACATATTTATTAGTGTCACCCACCTAATCTTTGGCCCAAATTGCAGCATTACATCCCAATATTTGGCTTAGTTATGCTGCCAAAATGGCGCCCCAGGTATATGGGTTTTATGCAGCTAGACCACCCCATTGCAGGTTACAGAGCAATGTGACATAGATTAACCCAATTCGAAGGTGTCAAAGCTATTCCATCTTTATTGGTAATTGTTACTCAGTGTTTGGACCAAATTGCAGCATAATATCTCAATATTTGGCTTAGTTATGGTGGAAACATGACCCCCTGTATATATGAATTACTGCAAGCAGTATATTCCATCCCAAGTCGCAGAATCTCCCTGCAGCAGACTTACTGCTAGCTGTAAGTCCCAAAGCTGTTGCATATTTATTGGGGCCACCCCCTCACTCTTTGGCCCAAATTGCAGCATTACATCCCAATATCTGGCTTAGCCCTGCTGCCAAAATGGCACCCCAGGTATATGGGTTTTATGCAGCTAGACCACCCCATTGCAGGTTACAGAGCAATGTGACATGGGTTTAACCCAGTCTGTAGGTCTCAAAGCTATTTCGTATTTATTGTGGTCATTCACTTAGCGTCTGGACCAAATTGGAGCATTAAAGCTCAATGTTTGTCTTAGTTATGGTGGAAACATGACCCCTGCATATATTAATATACTGCAACCAGTGTAGCCCATTTCCAGTCGTAAAAGCTTGCGACAAGAGTTTCCTTTATAGATGTAAGTCCCAAAGCTGTTACATATTTATTAGTGTCACCCACCTAATCTTTGGCCCAAATTGCAGCATTACATCCCAATATTTGGCTTAGTTATGCTGCCAAAATGGCGCCCCAGGTATATGGGTTTTATGCAGCTAGACCACCCCATTGCAGGTTACAGAGCAATGTGACATAGATTAACCCAATTCGAAGGTGTCAAAGCTATTCCATCTTTATTGGTAATTGTTACTCAGTGTTTGGACCAAATTGCAGCATAATATCTCAATATTTGGCTTAGTTATGGTGGAAACATGACCCCCTGTATATATGAATTACTGCAAGCAGTATATTCCATCCCAAGTCGCAGAATCTCCCTGCAGCAGACTTACTGCTAGCTGTAAGTCCCAAAGCTGTTGCATATTTATTGGGGCCACCCCCTCACTCTTTGGCCCAAATTGCAGCATTACATCCCAATATCTGGCTTAGCCCTGCTGCCAAAATGGCACCCCAGGTATATGGGTTTTATGCAGCTAGACCACCCCATTGCAGGTTACAGAGCAATGTGACATGGGTTTAACCCAGTCTGTAGGTCTCAAAGCTATTTCGTATTTATTGTGGTCATTCACTTAGCGTCTGGACCAAATTGGAGCATTAAAGCTCAATGTTTGTCTTAGTTATGGTGGAAACATGACCCCTGCATATATTAATATACTGCAACCAGTGTAGCCCATTTCCAGTCGTAAAAGCTTGCGACAAGAGTTTCCTTTATAGATGTAAGTCCCAAAGCTGTTACATATTTATTAGTGTCACCCACCTAATCTTTGGCCCAAATTGCAGCATTACATCCCAATATTTGGCTTAGTTATGCTGCCAAAATGGCGCCCCAGGTATATGGGTTTTATGCAGCTAGACCACCCCATTGCAGGTTACAGAGCAATGTGACATAGATTAACCCAATTCGAAGGTGTCAAAGCTATTCCATCTTTATTGGTAATTGTTACTCAGTGTTTGGACCAAATTGCAGCATAATATCTCAATATTTGGCTTAGTTATGGTGGAAACATGACCCCCTGTATATATGAATTACTGCAAGCAGTATATTCCATCCCAAGTCGCAGAATCTCCCTGCAGCAGACTTACTGCTAGCTGTAAGTCCCAAAGCTGTTGCATATTTATTGGGGCCACCCCCTCACTCTTTGGCCCAAATTGCAGCATTACATCCCAATATCTGGCTTAGCCCTGCTGCCAAAATGGCACCCCAGGTATATGGGTTTTATGCAGCTAGACCACCCCATTGCAGGTTACAGAGCAATGTGACATGGGTTTAACCCAGTCTGTAGGTCTCAAAGCTATTTTGTATTTATTGTGGTCATTCACTTAGCGTCTGGACCAAATTGGAGCATTAAAGCTCAATGTTTGTCTTAGTTATGGTGGAAACATGACCCCTGCATATATTAATATACTGCAACCAGTGTAGCCCATTTCCAGTCGTAAAAGCTTGCGACAAGAGTTTCCTTTATAGATGTAAGTCCCAAAGCTGTTACATATTTATTAGTGTCACCCACCTAATCTTTGGCCCAAATTGCAGCATTACATCCCAATATTTGGCTTAGTTATGCTGCCAAAATGGCGCCCCAGGTATATGGGTTTTATGCAGCTAGACCACCCCATTGCAGGTTACAGAGCAATGTGACATAGATTAACCCAATTCGAAGGTGTCAAAGCTATTCCATCTTTATTGGTAATTGTTACTCAGTGTTTGGACCAAATTGCAGCATAATATCTCAATATTTGGCTTAGTTATGGTGGAAACATGACCCCCTGTATATATGAATTACTGCAAGCAGTATATTCCATCCCAAGTCGCAGAATCTCCCTGCAGCAGACTTACTGCTAGCTGTAAGTCCCAAAGCTGTTGCATATTTATTGGGGCCACCCCCTCACTCTTTGGCCCAAATTGCAGCATTACATCCCAATATCTGGCTTAGCCCTGCTGCCAAAATGGCACCCCAGGTATATGGGTTTTATGCAGCTAGACCACCCCATTGCAGGTTACAGAGCAATGTGACATGGGTTTAACCCAGTCTGTAGGTCTCAAAGCTATTTCGTATTTATTGTGGTCATTCACTTAGCGTCTGGACCAAATTGGAGCATTAAAGCTCAATGTTTGTCTTAGTTATGGTGGAAACATGACCCCTGCATATATTAATATACTGCAACCAGTGTAGCCCATTTCCAGTCGTAAAAGCTTGCGACAAGAGTTTCCTTTATAGATGTAAGTCCCAAAGCTGTTACATATTTATTAGTGTCACCCACCTAATCTTTGGCCCAAATTGCAGCATTACATCCCAATATTTGGCTTAGTTATGCTGCCAAAATGGCGCCCCAGGTATATGGGTTTTATGCAGCTAGACCACCCCATTGCAGGTTACAGAGCAATGTGACATAGATTAACCCAATTCGAAGGTGTCAAAGCTATTCCATCTTTATTGGTAATTGTTACTCAGTGTTTGGACCAAATTGCAGCATAATATCTCAATATTTGGCTTAGTTATGGTGGAAACATGACCCCCTGTATATATGAATTACTGCAAGCAGTATATTCCATCCCAAGTCGCAGAATCTCCCTGCAGCAGACTTACTGCTAGCTGTAAGTCCCAAAGCTGTTGCATATTTATTGGGGCCACCCCCTCACTCTTTGGCCCAAATTGCAGCATTACATCCCAATATCTGGCTTAGCCCTGCTGCCAAAATGGCACCCCAGGTATATGGGTTTTATGCAGCTAGACCACCCCATTGCAGGTTACAGAGCAATGTGACATGGGTTTAACCCAGTCTGTAGGTCTCAAAGCTATTTCGTATTTATTGTGGTCATTCACTTAGCGTCTGGACCAAATTGGAGCATTAAAGCTCAATGTTTGTCTTAGTTATGGTGGAAACATGACCCCTGCATATATTAATATACTGCAACCAGTGTAGCCCATTTCCAGTCGTAAAAGCTTGCGACAAGAGTTTCCTTTATAGATGTAAGTCCCAAAGCTGTTACATATTTATTAGTGTCACCCACCTAATCTTTGGCCCAAATTGCAGCATTACATCCCAATATTTGGCTTAGTTATGCTGCCAAAATGGCGCCCCAGGTATATGGGTTTTATGCAGCTAGACCACCCCATTGCAGGTTACAGAGCAATGTGACATAGATTAACCCAATTCGAAGGTGTCAAAGCTATTCCATCTTTATTGGTAATTGTTACTCAGTGTTTGGACCAAATTGCAGCATAATATCTCAATATTTGGCTTAGTTATGGTGGAAACATGACCCCCTGTATATATGAATTACTGCAAGCAGTATATTCCATCCCAAGTCGCAGAATCTCCCTGCAGCAGACTTACTGCTAGCTGTAAGTCCCAAAGCTGTTGCATATTTATTGGGGCCACCCCCTCACTCTTTGGCCCAAATTGCAGCATTACATCCCAATATCTGGCTTAGCCCTGCTGCCAAAATGGCACCCCAGGTATATGGGTTTTATGCAGCTAGACCACCCCATTGCAGGTTAC
>CAXHLB010000361.1:0-34830 GCA_964017235.1 Sabellastarte sp. h YS-2021
TATAGCAGTGACTACTGGTGTGGTATTTGGACCCCAGCAGGCCTGTAATACGCCTGCTGGGGGGTGCATTAAGATATACTCATATCTTGCCCAGTAAGGCAGATGTAAGGCTATAAACCACATTTTTTGCGAGTGTGGGAGCCACTAAGAGAGAATTAAGTAGTGTACTCTTTAAGAAATACACAACAAGCTCAAACTGCATGTCTGGGGAGTGCATGTAGCGAGGGTACCACTAAATGGCAAATCAGTCAAAAACACCCCTTAAAGTTGTTGTATCTGGGTCAAATTTTCACAAAAAAACTCAGTTTATATCAGAGAATAAAATTGCATTGGTCTGAACCACTCAAGAGCCATATTAGGAATTTCAGTTCCGGGGTGTGGGGCTGGTCTGGCAACCCCCCCTCAAGGGGGTTATGTCAAGTATATCACAATGTATCAAATCTGGAGCCAAAAATTAATTTCATTCATGTTTTGACAATAAAAGAGGACATTTTGGGCTCATTTGGAGCATTACATCTCTGAACAGAAATTCTATAACCCAAATAGAGCTGTTAATATGGTCGAAAAAAGATGTAAATCAGCCCAAATGAGTACCAAATGTTGGTCTATAATCCTGAAATTTGGCCAGAATATAGTCTGTAACCAGCTAAATCTGACTGCACAGGTTTTAGAATTACATCTGATATAGCAGTGACTACTGGTGTGGTATTTGGACCCCAGCAGGCCTGTAATACGCCTGCTGGGGGGTGCATTAAGATATACTCATATCTTGCCCAGTAAGGCAGATGTAAGGCTATAAACCACATTTTTTGCGAGTGTGGGAGCCACTAAGAGAGAATTAAGTAGTGTACTCTTTAAGAAATACACAACAAGCTCAAACTGCATGTCTGGGGAGTGCATGTAGCGAGGGTACCACTAAATGGCAAATCAGTCAAAAACACCCCTTAAAGTTGTTGTATCTGGGTCAAATTTTCACAAAAAAACTCAGTTTATATCAGAGAATAAAATTGCATTGGTCTGAACCACTCAAGAGCCATATTAGGAATTTCAGTTCCGGGGTGTGGGGCTGGTCTGGCAACCCCCCCTCAAGGGGGTTATGTCAAGTATATCACAATGTATCAAATCTGGAGCCAAAAATTAATTTCATTCATGTTTTGACAATAAAAGAGGACATTTTGGGCTCATTTGGAGCATTACATCTCTGAACAGAAATTCTATAACCCAAATAGAGCTGTTAATATGGTCGAAAAAAGATGTAAATCAGCCCAAATGAGTACCAAATGTTGGTCTATAATCCTGAAATTTGGCCAGAATATAGTCTGTAACCAGCTAAATCTGACTGCACAGGTTTTAGAATTACATCTGATATAGCAGTGACTACTGGTGTGGTATTTGGACCCCAGCAGGCCTGTAATACGCCTGCTGGGGGGTGCATTAAGATATACTCATATCTTGCCCAGTAAGGCAGATGTAAGGCTATAAACCACATTTTTTGCGAGTGTGGGAGCCACTAAGAGAGAATTAAGTAGTGTACTCTTTAAGAAATACACAACAAGCTCAAACTGCATGTCTGGGGAGTGCATGTAGCGAGGGTACCACTAAATGGCAAATCAGTCAAAAACACCCCTTAAAGTTGTTGTATCTGGGTCAAATTTTCACAAAAAAACTCAGTTTATATCAGAGAATAAAATTGCATTGGTCTGAACCACTCAAGAGCCATATTAGGAATTTCAGTTCCGGGGTGTGGGGCTGGTCTGGCAACCCCCCCTCAAGGGGGTTATGTCAAGTATATCACAATGTATCAAATCTGGAGCCAAAAATTAATTTCATTCATGTTTTGACAATAAAAGAGGACATTTTGGGCTCATTTGGAGCATTACATCTCTGAACAGAAATTCTATAACCCAAATAGAGCTGTTAATATGGTCGAAAAAAGATGTAAATCAGCCCAAATGAGTACCAAATGTTGGTCTATAATCCTGAAATTTGGCCAGAATATAGTCTGTAACCAGCTAAATCTGACTGCACAGGTTTTAGAATTACATCTGATATAGCAGTGACTACTGGTGTGGTATTTGGACCCCAGCAGGCCTGTAATACGCCTGCTGGGGGGTGCATTAAGATATACTCATATCTTGCCCAGTAAGGCAGATGTAAGGCTATAAACCACATTTTTTGCGAGTGTGGGAGCCACTAAGAGAGAATTAAGTAGTGTACTCTTTAAGAAATACACAACAAGCTCAAACTGCATGTCTGGGGAGTGCATGTAGCGAGGGTACCACTAAATGGCAAATCAGTCAAAAACACCCCTTAAAGTTGTTGTATCTGGGTCAAATTTTCACAAAAAAACTCAGTTTATATCAGAGAATAAAATTGCATTGGTCTGAACCACTCAAGAGCCATATTAGGAATTTCAGTTCCGGGGTGTGGGGCTGGTCTGGCAACCCCCCCTCAAGGGGGTTATGTCAAGTATATCACAATGTATCAAATCTGGAGCCAAAAATTAATTTCATTCATGTTTTGACAATAAAAGAGGACATTTTGGGCTCATTTGGAGCATTACATCTCTGAACAGAAATTCTATAACCCAAATAGAGCTGTTAATATGGTCGAAAAAAGATGTAAATCAGCCCAAATGAGTACCAAATGTTGGTCTATAATCCTGAAATTTGGCCAGAATATAGTCTGTAACCAGCTAAATCTGACTGCACAGGTTTTAGAATTACATCTGATATAGCAGTGACTACTGGTGTGGTATTTGGACCCCAGCAGGCCTGTAATACGCCTGCTGGGGGGTGCATTAAGATATACTCATATCTTGCCCAGTAAGGCAGATGTAAGGCTATAAACCACATTTTTTGCGAGTGTGGGAGCCACTAAGAGAGAATTAAGTAGTGTACTCTTTAAGAAATACACAACAAGCTCAAACTGCATGTCTGGGGAGTGCATGTAGCGAGGGTACCACTAAATGGCAAATCAGTCAAAAACACCCCTTAAAGTTGTTGTATCTGGGTCAAATTTTCACAAAAAAACTCAGTTTATATCAGAGAATAAAATTGCATTGGTCTGAACCACTCAAGAGCCATATTAGGAATTTCAGTTCCGGGGTGTGGGGCTGGTCTGGCAACCCCCCCTCAAGGGGGTTATGTCAAGTATATCACAATGTATCAAATCTGGAGCCAAAAATTAATTTCATTCATGTTTTGACAATAAAAGAGGACATTTTGGGCTCATTTGGAGCATTACATCTCTGAACAGAAATTCTATAACCCAAATAGAGCTGTTAATATGGTCGAAAAAAGATGTAAATCAGCCCAAATGAGTACCAAATGTTGGTCTATAATCCTGAAATTTGGCCAGAATATAGTCTGTAACCAGCTAAATCTGACTGCACAGGTTTTAGAATTACATCTGATATAGCAGTGACTACTGGTGTGGTATTTGGACCCCAGCAGGCCTGTAATACGCCTGCTGGGGGGTGCATTAAGATATACTCATATCTTGCCCAGTAAGGCAGATGTAAGGCTATAAACCACATTTTTTGCGAGTGTGGGAGCCACTAAGAGAGAATTAAGTAGTGTACTCTTTAAGAAATACACAACAAGCTCAAACTGCATGTCTGGGGAGTGCATGTAGCGAGGGTACCACTAAATGGCAAATCAGTCAAAAACACCCCTTAAAGTTGTTGTATCTGGGTCAAATTTTCACAAAAAAACTCAGTTTATATCAGAGAATAAAATTGCATTGGTCTGAACCACTCAAGAGCCATATTAGGAATTTCAGTTCCGGGGTGTGGGGCTGGTCTGGCAACCCCCCCTCAAGGGGGTTATGTCAAGTATATCACAATGTATCAAATCTGGAGCCAAAAATTAATTTCATTCATGTTTTGACAATAAAAGAGGACATTTTGGGCTCATTTGGAGCATTACATCTCTGAACAGAAATTCTATAACCCAAATAGAGCTGTTAATATGGTCGAAAAAAGATGTAAATCAGCCCAAATGAGTACCAAATGTTGGTCTATAATCCTGAAATTTGGCCAGAATATAGTCTGTAACCAGCTAAATCTGACTGCACAGGTTTTAGAATTACATCTGATATAGCAGTGACTACTGGTGTGGTATTTGGACCCCAGCAGGCCTGTAATACGCCTGCTGGGGGGTGCATTAAGATATACTCATATCTTGCCCAGTAAGGCAGATGTAAGGCTATAAACCACATTTTTTGCGAGTGTGGGAGCCACTAAGAGAGAATTAAGTAGTGTACTCTTTAAGAAATACACAACAAGCTCAAACTGCATGTCTGGGGAGTGCATGTAGCGAGGGTACCACTAAATGGCAAATCAGTCAAAAACACCCCTTAAAGTTGTTGTATCTGGGTCAAATTTTCACAAAAAAACTCAGTTTATATCAGAGAATAAAATTGCATTGGTCTGAACCACTCAAGAGCCATATTAGGAATTTCAGTTCCGGGGTGTGGGGCTGGTCTGGCAACCCCCCCTCAAGGGGGTTATGTCAAGTATATCACAATGTATCAAATCTGGAGCCAAAAATTAATTTCATTCATGTTTTGACAATAAAAGAGGACATTTTGGGCTCATTTGGAGCATTACATCTCTGAACAGAAATTCTATAACCCAAATAGAGCTGTTAATATGGTCGAAAAAAGATGTAAATCAGCCCAAATGAGTACCAAATGTTGGTCTATAATCCTGAAATTTGGCCAGAATATAGTCTGTAACCAGCTAAATCTGACTGCACAGGTTTTAGAATTACATCTGATATAGCAGTGACTACTGGTGTGGTATTTGGACCCCAGCAGGCCTGTAATACGCCTGCTGGGGGGTGCATTAAGATATACTCATATCTTGCCCAGTAAGGCAGATGTAAGGCTATAAACCACATTTTTTGCGAGTGTGGGAGCCACTAAGAGAGAATTAAGTAGTGTACTCTTTAAGAAATACACAACAAGCTCAAACTGCATGTCTGGGGAGTGCATGTAGCGAGGGTACCACTAAATGGCAAATCAGTCAAAAACACCCCTTAAAGTTGTTGTATCTGGGTCAAATTTTCACAAAAAAACTCAGTTTATATCAGAGAATAAAATTGCATTGGTCTGAACCACTCAAGAGCCATATTAGGAATTTCAGTTCCGGGGTGTGGGGCTGGTCTGGCAACCCCCCCTCAAGGGGGTTATGTCAAGTATATCACAATGTATCAAATCTGGAGCCAAAAATTAATTTCATTCATGTTTTGACAATAAAAGAGGACATTTTGGGCTCATTTGGAGCATTACATCTCTGAACAGAAATTCTATAACCCAAATAGAGCTGTTAATATGGTCGAAAAAAGATGTAAATCAGCCCAAATGAGTACCAAATGTTGGTCTATAATCCTGAAATTTGGCCAGAATATAGTCTGTAACCAGCTAAATCTGACTGCACAGGTTTTAGAATTACATCTGATATAGCAGTGACTACTGGTGTGGTATTTGGACCCCAGCAGGCCTGTAATACGCCTGCTGGGGGGTGCATTAAGATATACTCATATCTTGCCCAGTAAGGCAGATGTAAGGCTATAAACCACATTTTTTGCGAGTGTGGGAGCCACTAAGAGAGAATTAAGTAGTGTACTCTTTAAGAAATACACAACAAGCTCAAACTGCATGTCTGGGGAGTGCATGTAGCGAGGGTACCACTAAATGGCAAATCAGTCAAAAACACCCCTTAAAGTTGTTGTATCTGGGTCAAATTTTCACAAAAAAACTCAGTTTATATCAGAGAATAAAATTGCATTGGTCTGAACCACTCAAGAGCCATATTAGGAATTTCAGTTCCGGGGTGTGGGGCTGGTCTGGCAACCCCCCCTCAAGGGGGTTATGTCAAGTATATCACAATGTATCAAATCTGGAGCCAAAAATTAATTTCATTCATGTTTTGACAATAAAAGAGGACATTTTGGGCTCATTTGGAGCATTACATCTCTGAACAGAAATTCTATAACCCAAATAGAGCTGTTAATATGGTCGAAAAAAGATGTAAATCAGCCCAAATGAGTACCAAATGTTGGTCTATAATCCTGAAATTTGGCCAGAATATAGTCTGTAACCAGCTAAATCTGACTGCACAGGTTTTAGAATTACATCTGATATAGCAGTGACTACTGGTGTGGTATTTGGACCCCAGCAGGCCTGTAATACGCCTGCTGGGGGGTGCATTAAGATATACTCATATCTTGCCCAGTAAGGCAGATGTAAGGCTATAAACCACATTTTTTGCGAGTGTGGGAGCCACTAAGAGAGAATTAAGTAGTGTACTCTTTAAGAAATACACAACAAGCTCAAACTGCATGTCTGGGGAGTGCATGTAGCGAGGGTACCACTAAATGGCAAATCAGTCAAAAACACCCCTTAAAGTTGTTGTATCTGGGTCAAATTTTCACAAAAAAACTCAGTTTATATCAGAGAATAAAATTGCATTGGTCTGAACCACTCAAGAGCCATATTAGGAATTTCAGTTCCGGGGTGTGGGGCTGGTCTGGCAACCCCCCCTCAAGGGGGTTATGTCAAGTATATCACAATGTATCAAATCTGGAGCCAAAAATTAATTTCATTCATGTTTTGACAATAAAAGAGGACATTTTGGGCTCATTTGGAGCATTACATCTCTGAACAGAAATTCTATAACCCAAATAGAGCTGTTAATATGGTCGAAAAAAGATGTAAATCAGCCCAAATGAGTACCAAATGTTGGTCTATAATCCTGAAATTTGGCCAGAATATAGTCTGTAACCAGCTAAATCTGACTGCACAGGTTTTAGAATTACATCTGATATAGCAGTGACTACTGGTGTGGTATTTGGACCCCAGCAGGCCTGTAATACGCCTGCTGGGGGGTGCATTAAGATATACTCATATCTTGCCCAGTAAGGCAGATGTAAGGCTATAAACCACATTTTTTGCGAGTGTGGGAGCCACTAAGAGAGAATTAAGTAGTGTACTCTTTAAGAAATACACAACAAGCTCAAACTGCATGTCTGGGGAGTGCATGTAGCGAGGGTACCACTAAATGGCAAATCAGTCAAAAACACCCCTTAAAGTTGTTGTATCTGGGTCAAATTTTCACAAAAAAACTCAGTTTATATCAGAGAATAAAATTGCATTGGTCTGAACCACTCAAGAGCCATATTAGGAATTTCAGTTCCGGGGTGTGGGGCTGGTCTGGCAACCCCCCCTCAAGGGGGTTATGTCAAGTATATCACAATGTATCAAATCTGGAGCCAAAAATTAATTTCATTCATGTTTTGACAATAAAAGAGGACATTTTGGGCTCATTTGGAGCATTACATCTCTGAACAGAAATTCTATAACCCAAATAGAGCTGTTAATATGGTCGAAAAAAGATGTAAATCAGCCCAAATGAGTACCAAATGTTGGTCTATAATCCTGAAATTTGGCCAGAATATAGTCTGTAACCAGCTAAATCTGACTGCACAGGTTTTAGAATTACATCTGATATAGCAGTGACTACTGGTGTGGTATTTGGACCCCAGCAGGCCTGTAATACGCCTGCTGGGGGGTGCATTAAGATATACTCATATCTTGCCCAGTAAGGCAGATGTAAGGCTATAAACCACATTTTTTGCGAGTGTGGGAGCCACTAAGAGAGAATTAAGTAGTGTACTCTTTAAGAAATACACAACAAGCTCAAACTGCATGTCTGGGGAGTGCATGTAGCGAGGGTACCACTAAATGGCAAATCAGTCAAAAACACCCCTTAAAGTTGTTGTATCTGGGTCAAATTTTCACAAAAAAACTCAGTTTATATCAGAGAATAAAATTGCATTGGTCTGAACCACTCAAGAGCCATATTAGGAATTTCAGTTCCGGGGTGTGGGGCTGGTCTGGCAACCCCCCCTCAAGGGGGTTATGTCAAGTATATCACAATGTATCAAATCTGGAGCCAAAAATTAATTTCATTCATGTTTTGACAATAAAAGAGGACATTTTGGGCTCATTTGGAGCATTACATCTCTGAACAGAAATTCTATAACCCAAATAGAGCTGTTAATATGGTCGAAAAAAGATGTAAATCAGCCCAAATGAGTACCAAATGTTGGTCTATAATCCTGAAATTTGGCCAGAATATAGTCTGTAACCAGCTAAATCTGACTGCACAGGTTTTAGAATTACATCTGATATAGCAGTGACTACTGGTGTGGTATTTGGACCCCAGCAGGCCTGTAATACGCCTGCTGGGGGGTGCATTAAGATATACTCATATCTTGCCCAGTAAGGCAGATGTAAGGCTATAAACCACATTTTTTGCGAGTGTGGGAGCCACTAAGAGAGAATTAAGTAGTGTACTCTTTAAGAAATACACAACAAGCTCAAACTGCATGTCTGGGGAGTGCATGTAGCGAGGGTACCACTAAATGGCAAATCAGTCAAAAACACCCCTTAAAGTTGTTGTATCTGGGTCAAATTTTCACAAAAAAACTCAGTTTATATCAGAGAATAAAATTGCATTGGTCTGAACCACTCAAGAGCCATATTAGGAATTTCAGTTCCGGGGTGTGGGGCTGGTCTGGCAACCCCCCCTCAAGGGGGTTATGTCAAGTATATCACAATGTATCAAATCTGGAGCCAAAAATTAATTTCATTCATGTTTTGACAATAAAAGAGGACATTTTGGGCTCATTTGGAGCATTACATCTCTGAACAGAAATTCTATAACCCAAATAGAGCTGTTAATATGGTCGAAAAAAGATGTAAATCAGCCCAAATGAGTACCAAATGTTGGTCTATAATCCTGAAATTTGGCCAGAATATAGTCTGTAACCAGCTAAATCTGACTGCACAGGTTTTAGAATTACATCTGATATAGCAGTGACTACTGGTGTGGTATTTGGACCCCAGCAGGCCTGTAATACGCCTGCTGGGGGGTGCATTAAGATATACTCATATCTTGCCCAGTAAGGCAGATGTAAGGCTATAAACCACATTTTTTGCGAGTGTGGGAGCCACTAAGAGAGAATTAAGTAGTGTACTCTTTAAGAAATACACAACAAGCTCAAACTGCATGTCTGGGGAGTGCATGTAGCGAGGGTACCACTAAATGGCAAATCAGTCAAAAACACCCCTTAAAGTTGTTGTATCTGGGTCAAATTTTCACAAAAAAACTCAGTTTATATCAGAGAATAAAATTGCATTGGTCTGAACCACTCAAGAGCCATATTAGGAATTTCAGTTCCGGGGTGTGGGGCTGGTCTGGCAACCCCCCCTCAAGGGGGTTATGTCAAGTATATCACAATGTATCAAATCTGGAGCCAAAAATTAATTTCATTCATGTTTTGACAATAAAAGAGGACATTTTGGGCTCATTTGGAGCATTACATCTCTGAACAGAAATTCTATAACCCAAATAGAGCTGTTAATATGGTCGAAAAAAGATGTAAATCAGCCCAAATGAGTACCAAATGTTGGTCTATAATCCTGAAATTTGGCCAGAATATAGTCTGTAACCAGCTAAATCTGACTGCACAGGTTTTAGAATTACATCTGATATAGCAGTGACTACTGGTGTGGTATTTGGACCCCAGCAGGCCTGTAATACGCCTGCTGGGGGGTGCATTAAGATATACTCATATCTTGCCCAGTAAGGCAGATGTAAGGCTATAAACCACATTTTTTGCGAGTGTGGGAGCCACTAAGAGAGAATTAAGTAGTGTACTCTTTAAGAAATACACAACAAGCTCAAACTGCATGTCTGGGGAGTGCATGTAGCGAGGGTACCACTAAATGGCAAATCAGTCAAAAACACCCCTTAAAGTTGTTGTATCTGGGTCAAATTTTCACAAAAAAACTCAGTTTATATCAGAGAATAAAATTGCATTGGTCTGAACCACTCAAGAGCCATATTAGGAATTTCAGTTCCGGGGTGTGGGGCTGGTCTGGCAACCCCCCCTCAAGGGGGTTATGTCAAGTATATCACAATGTATCAAATCTGGAGCCAAAAATTAATTTCATTCATGTTTTGACAATAAAAGAGGACATTTTGGGCTCATTTGGAGCATTACATCTCTGAACAGAAATTCTATAACCCAAATAGAGCTGTTAATATGGTCGAAAAAAGATGTAAATCAGCCCAAATGAGTACCAAATGTTGGTCTATAATCCTGAAATTTGGCCAGAATATAGTCTGTAACCAGCTAAATCTGACTGCACAGGTTTTAGAATTACATCTGATATAGCAGTGACTACTGGTGTGGTATTTGGACCCCAGCAGGCCTGTAATACGCCTGCTGGGGGGTGCATTAAGATATACTCATATCTTGCCCAGTAAGGCAGATGTAAGGCTATAAACCACATTTTTTGCGAGTGTGGGAGCCACTAAGAGAGAATTAAGTAGTGTACTCTTTAAGAAATACACAACAAGCTCAAACTGCATGTCTGGGGAGTGCATGTAGCGAGGGTACCACTAAATGGCAAATCAGTCAAAAACACCCCTTAAAGTTGTTGTATCTGGGTCAAATTTTCACAAAAAAACTCAGTTTATATCAGAGAATAAAATTGCATTGGTCTGAACCACTCAAGAGCCATATTAGGAATTTCAGTTCCGGGGTGTGGGGCTGGTCTGGCAACCCCCCCTCAAGGGGGTTATGTCAAGTATATCACAATGTATCAAATCTGGAGCCAAAAATTAATTTCATTCATGTTTTGACAATAAAAGAGGACATTTTGGGCTCATTTGGAGCATTACATCTCTGAACAGAAATTCTATAACCCAAATAGAGCTGTTAAATGGTCGAAAAAAGATGTAAATCAGCCCAAATGAGTACCAAATGTTGGTCTATAATCCTGAAATTTGGCCAGAATATAGTCTGTAACCAGCTAAATCTGACTGCACAGGTTTTAGAATTACATCTGATATAGCAGTGACTACTGGTGTGGTATTTGGACCCCAGCAGGCCTGTAATACGCCTGCTGGGGGGTGCATTAAGATATACTCATATCTTGCCCAGTAAGGCAGATGTAAGGCTATAAACCACATTTTTTGCGAGTGTGGGAGCCACTAAGAGAGAATTAAGTAGTGTACTCTTTAAGAAATACACAACAAGCTCAAACTGCATGTCTGGGGAGTGCATGTAGCGAGGGTACCACTAAATGGCAAATCAGTCAAAAACACCCCTTAAAGTTGTTGTATCTGGGTCAAATTTTCACAAAAAAACTCAGTTTATATCAGAGAATAAAATTGCATTGGTCTGAACCACTCAAGAGCCATATTAGGAATTTCAGTTCCGGGGTGTGGGGCTGGTCTGGCAACCCCCCCTCAAGGGGGTTATGTCAAGTATATCACAATGTATCAAATCTGGAGCCAAAAATTAATTTCATTCATGTTTTGACAATAAAAGAGGACATTTTGGGCTCATTTGGAGCATTACATCTCTGAACAGAAATTCTATAACCCAAATAGAGCTGTTAATATGGTCGAAAAAAGATGTAAATCAGCCCAAATGAGTACCAAATGTTGGTCTATAATCCTGAAATTTGGCCAGAATATAGTCTGTAACCAGCTAAATCTGACTGCACAGGTTTTAGAATTACATCTGATATAGCAGTGACTACTGGTGTGGTATTTGGACCCCAGCAGGCCTGTAATACGCCTGCTGGGGGGTGCATTAAGATATACTCATATCTTGCCCAGTAAGGCAGATGTAAGGCTATAAACCACATTTTTTGCGAGTGTGGGAGCCACTAAGAGAGAATTAAGTAGTGTACTCTTTAAGAAATACACAACAAGCTCAAACTGCATGTCTGGGGAGTGCATGTAGCGAGGGTACCACTAAATGGCAAATCAGTCAAAAACACCCCTTAAAGTTGTTGTATCTGGGTCAAATTTTCACAAAAAAACTCAGTTTATATCAGAGAATAAAATTGCATTGGTCTGAACCACTCAAGAGCCATATTAGGAATTTCAGTTCCGGGGTGTGGGGCTGGTCTGGCAACCCCCCCTCAAGGGGGTTATGTCAAGTATATCACAATGTATCAAATCTGGAGCCAAAAATTAATTTCATTCATGTTTTGACAATAAAAGAGGACATTTTGGGCTCATTTGGAGCATTACATCTCTGAACAGAAATTCTATAACCCAAATAGAGCTGTTAATATGGTCGAAAAAAGATGTAAATCAGCCCAAATGAGTACCAAATGTTGGTCTATAATCCTGAAATTTGGCCAGAATATAGTCTGTAACCAGCTAAATCTGACTGCACAGGTTTTAGAATTACATCTGATATAGCAGTGACTACTGGTGTGGTATTTGGACCCCAGCAGGCCTGTAATACGCCTGCTGGGGGGTGCATTAAGATATACTCATATCTTGCCCAGTAAGGCAGATGTAAGGCTATAAACCACATTTTTTGCGAGTGTGGGAGCCACTAAGAGAGAATTAAGTAGTGTACTCTTTAAGAAATACACAACAAGCTCAAACTGCATGTCTGGGGAGTGCATGTAGCGAGGGTACCACTAAATGGCAAATCAGTCAAAAACACCCCTTAAAGTTGTTGTATCTGGGTCAAATTTTCACAAAAAAACTCAGTTTATATCAGAGAATAAAATTGCATTGGTCTGAACCACTCAAGAGCCATATTAGGAATTTCAGTTCCGGGGTGTGGGGCTGGTCTGGCAACCCCCCCTCAAGGGGGTTATGTCAAGTATATCACAATGTATCAAATCTGGAGCCAAAAATTAATTTCATTCATGTTTTGACAATAAAAGAGGACATTTTGGGCTCATTTGGAGCATTACATCTCTGAACAGAAATTCTATAACCCAAATAGAGCTGTTAATATGGTCGAAAAAAGATGTAAATCAGCCCAAATGAGTACCAAATGTTGGTCTATAATCCTGAAATTTGGCCAGAATATAGTCTGTAACCAGCTAAATCTGACTGCACAGGTTTTAGAATTACATCTGATATAGCAGTGACTACTGGTGTGGTATTTGGACCCCAGCAGGCCTGTAATACGCCTGCTGGGGGGTGCATTAAGATATACTCATATCTTGCCCAGTAAGGCAGATGTAAGGCTATAAACCACATTTTTTGCGAGTGTGGGAGCCACTAAGAGAGAATTAAGTAGTGTACTCTTTAAGAAATACACAACAAGCTCAAACTGCATGTCTGGGGAGTGCATGTAGCGAGGGTACCACTAAATGGCAAATCAGTCAAAAACACCCCTTAAAGTTGTTGTATCTGGGTCAAATTTTCACAAAAAAACTCAGTTTATATCAGAGAATAAAATTGCATTGGTCTGAACCACTCAAGAGCCATATTAGGAATTTCAGTTCCGGGGTGTGGGGCTGGTCTGGCAACCCCCCCTCAAGGGGGTTATGTCAAGTATATCACAATGTATCAAATCTGGAGCCAAAAATTAATTTCATTCATGTTTTGACAATAAAAGAGGACATTTTGGGCTCATTTGGAGCATTACATCTCTGAACAGAAATTCTATAACCCAAATAGAGCTGTTAATATGGTCGAAAAAAGATGTAAATCAGCCCAAATGAGTACCAAATGTTGGTCTATAATCCTGAAATTTGGCCAGAATATAGTCTGTAACCAGCTAAATCTGACTGCACAGGTTTTAGAATTACATCTGATATAGCAGTGACTACTGGTGTGGTATTTGGACCCCAGCAGGCCTGTAATACGCCTGCTGGGGGGTGCATTAAGATATACTCATATCTTGCCCAGTAAGGCAGATGTAAGGCTATAAACCACATTTTTTGCGAGTGTGGGAGCCACTAAGAGAGAATTAAGTAGTGTACTCTTTAAGAAATACACAACAAGCTCAAACTGCATGTCTGGGGAGTGCATGTAGCGAGGGTACCACTAAATGGCAAATCAGTCAAAAACACCCCTTAAAGTTGTTGTATCTGGGTCAAATTTTCACAAAAAAACTCAGTTTATATCAGAGAATAAAATTGCATTGGTCTGAACCACTCAAGAGCCATATTAGGAATTTCAGTTCCGGGGTGTGGGGCTGGTCTGGCAACCCCCCCTCAAGGGGGTTATGTCAAGTATATCACAATGTATCAAATCTGGAGCCAAAAATTAATTTCATTCATGTTTTGACAATAAAAGAGGACATTTTGGGCTCATTTGGAGCATTACATCTCTGAACAGAAATTCTATAACCCAAATAGAGCTGTTAATATGGTCGAAAAAAGATGTAAATCAGCCCAAATGAGTACCAAATGTTGGTCTATAATCCTGAAATTTGGCCAGAATATAGTCTGTAACCAGCTAAATCTGACTGCACAGGTTTTAGAATTACATCTGATATAGCAGTGACTACTGGTGTGGTATTTGGACCCCAGCAGGCCTGTAATACGCCTGCTGGGGGGTGCATTAAGATATACTCATATCTTGCCCAGTAAGGCAGATGTAAGGCTATAAACCACATTTTTTGCGAGTGTGGGAGCCACTAAGAGAGAATTAAGTAGTGTACTCTTTAAGAAATACACAACAAGCTCAAACTGCATGTCTGGGGAGTGCATGTAGCGAGGGTACCACTAAATGGCAAATCAGTCAAAAACACCCCTTAAAGTTGTTGTATCTGGGTCAAATTTTCACAAAAAAACTCAGTTTATATCAGAGAATAAAATTGCATTGGTCTGAACCACTCAAGAGCCATATTAGGAATTTCAGTTCCGGGGTGTGGGGCTGGTCTGGCAACCCCCCCTCAAGGGGGTTATGTCAAGTATATCACAATGTATCAAATCTGGAGCCAAAAATTAATTTCATTCATGTTTTGACAATAAAAGAGGACATTTTGGGCTCATTTGGAGCATTACATCTCTGAACAGAAATTCTATAACCCAAATAGAGCTGTTAATATGGTCGAAAAAAGATGTAAATCAGCCCAAATGAGTACCAAATGTTGGTCTATAATCCTGAAATTTGGCCAGAATATAGTCTGTAACCAGCTAAATCTGACTGCACAGGTTTTAGAATTACATCTGATATAGCAGTGACTACTGGTGTGGTATTTGGACCCCAGCAGGCCTGTAATACGCCTGCTGGGGGGTGCATTAAGATATACTCATATCTTGCCCAGTAAGGCAGATGTAAGGCTATAAACCACATTTTTTGCGAGTGTGGGAGCCACTAAGAGAGAATTAAGTAGTGTACTCTTTAAGAAATACACAACAAGCTCAAACTGCATGTCTGGGGAGTGCATGTAGCGAGGGTACCACTAAATGGCAAATCAGTCAAAAACACCCCTTAAAGTTGTTGTATCTGGGTCAAATTTTCACAAAAAAACTCAGTTTATATCAGAGAATAAAATTGCATTGGTCTGAACCACTCAAGAGCCATATTAGGAATTTCAGTTCCGGGGTGTGGGGCTGGTCTGGCAACCCCCCCTCAAGGGGGTTATGTCAAGTATATCACAATGTATCAAATCTGGAGCCAAAAATTAATTTCATTCATGTTTTGACAATAAAAGAGGACATTTTGGGCTCATTTGGAGCATTACATCTCTGAACAGAAATTCTATAACCCAAATAGAGCTGTTAATATGGTCGAAAAAAGATGTAAATCAGCCCAAATGAGTACCAAATGTTGGTCTATAATCCTGAAATTTGGCCAGAATATAGTCTGTAACCAGCTAAATCTGACTGCACAGGTTTTAGAATTACATCAGCAGTGACTACTGGTGTGGTATTTGGACCCCAGCAGGCCTGTAATACGCCTGCTGGGGGGTGCATTAAGATATACTCATATCTTGCCCAGTAAGGCAGATGTAAGGCTATAAACCACATTTTTTGCGAGTGTGGGAGCCACTAAGAGAGAATTAAGTAGTGTACTCTTTAAGAAATACACAACAAGCTCAAACTGCATGTCTGGGGAGTGCATGTAGCGAGGGTACCACTAAATGGCAAATCAGTCAAAAACACCCCTTAAAGTTGTTGTATCTGGGTCAAATTTTCACAAAAAAACTCAGTTTATATCAGAGAATAAAATTGCATTGGTCTGAACCACTCAAGAGCCATATTAGGAATTTCAGTTCCGGGGTGTGGGGCTGGTCTGGCAACCCCCCCTCAAGGGGGTTATGTCAAGTATATCACAATGTATCAAATCTGGAGCCAAAAATTAATTTCATTCATGTTTTGACAATAAAAGAGGACATTTTGGGCTCATTTGGAGCATTACATCTCTGAACAGAAATTCTATAACCCAAATAGAGCTGTTAATATGGTCGAAAAAAGATGTAAATCAGCCCAAATGAGTACCAAATGTTGGTCTATAATCCTGAAATTTGGCCAGAATATAGTCTGTAACCAGCTAAATCTGACTGCACAGGTTTTAGAATTACATCTGATATAGCAGTGACTACTGGTGTGGTATTTGGACCCCAGCAGGCCTGTAATACGCCTGCTGGGGGGTGCATTAAGATATACTCATATCTTGCCCAGTAAGGCAGATGTAAGGCTATAAACCACATTTTTTGCGAGTGTGGGAGCCACTAAGAGAGAATTAAGTAGTGTACTCTTTAAGAAATACACAACAAGCTCAAACTGCATGTCTGGGGAGTGCATGTAGCGAGGGTACCACTAAATGGCAAATCAGTCAAAAACACCCCTTAAAGTTGTTGTATCTGGGTCAAATTTTCACAAAAAAACTCAGTTTATATCAGAGAATAAAATTGCATTGGTCTGAACCACTCAAGAGCCATATTAGGAATTTCAGTTCCGGGGTGTGGGGCTGGTCTGGCAACCCCCCCTCAAGGGGGTTATGTCAAGTATATCACAATGTATCAAATCTGGAGCCAAAAATTAATTTCATTCATGTTTTGACAATAAAAGAGGACATTTTGGGCTCATTTGGAGCATTACATCTCTGAACAGAAATTCTATAACCCAAATAGAGCTGTTAATATGGTCGAAAAAAGATGTAAATCAGCCCAAATGAGTACCAAATGTTGGTCTATAATCCTGAAATTTGGCCAGAATATAGTCTGTAACCAGCTAAATCTGACTGCACAGGTTTTAGAATTACATCTGATATAGCAGTGACTACTGGTGTGGTATTTGGACCCCAGCAGGCCTGTAATACGCCTGCTGGGGGGTGCATTAAGATATACTCATATCTTGCCCAGTAAGGCAGATGTAAGGCTATAAACCACATTTTTTGCGAGTGTGGGAGCCACTAAGAGAGAATTAAGTAGTGTACTCTTTAAGAAATACACAACAAGCTCAAACTGCATGTCTGGGGAGTGCATGTAGCGAGGGTACCACTAAATGGCAAATCAGTCAAAAACACCCCTTAAAGTTGTTGTATCTGGGTCAAATTTTCACAAAAAAAACTCAGTTTATATCAGAGAATAAAATTGCATTGGTCTGAACCACTCAAGAGCCATATTAGGAATTTCAGTTCCGGGGTGTGGGGCTGGTCTGGCAACCCCCCCTCAAGGGGGTTATGTCAAGTATATCACAATGTATCAAATCTGGAGCCAAAAATTAATTTCATTCATGTTTTGACAATAAAAGAGGACATTTTGGGCTCATTTGGAGCATTACATCTCTGAACAGAAATTCTATAACCCAAATAGAGCTGTTAATATGGTCGAAAAAAGATGTAAATCAGCCCAAATGAGTACCAAATGTTGGTCTATAATCCTGAAATTTGGCCAGAATATAGTCTGTAACCAGCTAAATCTGACTGCACAGGTTTTAGAATTACATCTGATATAGCAGTGACTACTGGTGTGGTATTTGGACCCCAGCAGGCCTGTAATACGCCTGCTGGGGGGTGCATTAAGATATACTCATATCTTGCCCAGTAAGGCAGATGTAAGGCTATAAACCACATTTTTTGCGAGTGTGGGAGCCACTAAGAGAGAATTAAGTAGTGTACTCTTTAAGAAATACACAACAAGCTCAAACTGCATGTCTGGGGAGTGCATGTAGCGAGGGTACCACTAAATGGCAAATCAGTCAAAAACACCCCTTAAAGTTGTTGTATCTGGGTCAAATTTTCATTTCACAAAAAAACTCAGTTTATATCAGAGAATAAAATTGCATTGGTCTGAACCACTCAAGAGCCATATTAGGAATTTCAGTTCCGGGGTGTGGGGCTGTCTGGCAACCCCCCCTCAAGGGGGTTATGTCAAGTATATCACAATGTATCAAATCTGGAGCCAAAAATTAATTTCATTCATGTTTTGACAATAAAAGAGGACATTTTGGGCTCATTTGGAGCATTACATCTCTGAACAGAAATTCTATAACCCAAATAGAGCTGTTAATATGGTCGAAAAAAGATGTAAATCAGCCCAAATGAGTACCAAATGTTGGTCTATAATCCTGAAATTTGGCCAGAATATAGTCTGTAACCAGCTAAATCTGACTGCACAGGTTTTAGAATTACATCTGATATAGCAGTGACTACTGGTGTGGTATTTGGACCCCAGCAGGCCTGTAATACGCCTGCTGGGGGGTGCATTAAGATATACTCATATCTTGCCCAGTAAGGCAGATGTAAGGCTATAAACCACATTTTTTGCGAGTGTGGGAGCCACTAAGAGAGAATTAAGTAGTGTACTCTTTAAGAAATACACAACAAGCTCAAACTGCATGTCTGGGGAGTGCATGTAGCGAGGGTACCACTAAATGGCAAATCAGTCAAAAACACCCCTTAAAGTTGTTGTATCTGGGTCAAATTTTCACAAAAAAACTCAGTTTATATCAGAGAATAAAATTGCATTGGTCTGAACCACTCAAGAGCCATATTAGGAATTTCAGTTCCGGGGTGTGGGGCTGGTCTGGCAACCCCCCCTCAAGGGGGTTATGTCAAGTATATCACAATGTATCAAATCTGGAGCCAAAAATTAATTTCATTCATGTTTTGACAATAAAAGAGGACATTTTGGGCTCATTTGGAGCATTACATCTCTGAACAGAAATTCTATAACCCAAATAGAGCTGTTAATATGGTCGAAAAAAGATGTAAATCAGCCCAAATGAGTACCAAATGTTGGTCTATAATCCTGAAATTTGGCCAGAATATAGTCTGTAACCAGCTAAATCTGACTGCACAGGTTTTAGAATTACATCTGATATAGCAGTGACTACTGGTGTGGTATTTGGACCCCAGCAGGCCTGTAATACGCCTGCTGGGGGGTGCATTAAGATATACTCATATCTTGCCCAGTAAGGCAGATGTAAGGCTATAAACCACATTTTTTGCGAGTGTGGGAGCCACTAAGAGAGAATTAAGTAGTGTACTCTTTAAGAAATACACCAACAAGCTCAAACTGCATGTCTGGGGAGTGCATGTAGCGAGGGTACCACTAAATGGCAAATCAGTCAAAAACACCCCTTAAAGTTGTTGTATCTGGGTCAAATTTTCACAAAAAAACTCAGTTTATATCAGAGAATAAAATTGCATTGGTCTGAACCACTCAAGAGCCATATTAGGAATTTCAGTTCCGGGGTGTGGGGCTGGTCTGGCAACCCCCCCTCAAGGGGGTTATGTCAAGTATATCACAATGTATCAAATCTGGAGCCAAAAATTAATTTCATTCATGTTTTGACAATAAAAGAGGACATTTTGGCTCATTTGGAGCATTACATCTCTGAACAGAAATTCTATAACCCAAATAGAGCTGTTAATATGGTCGAAAAAAGATGTAAATCAGCCCAAATGAGTACCAAATGTTGGTCTATAATCCTGAAATTTGGCCAGAATATAGTCTGTAACCAGCTAAATCTGACTGCACAGGTTTTAGAATTACATCTGATATAGCAGTGACTACTGGTGTGGTATTTGGACCCCAGCAGGCCTGTAATACGCCTGCTGGGGGGTGCATTAAGATATACTCATATCTTGCCCAGTAAGGCAGATGTAAGGCTATAAACCACATTTTTTGCGAGTGTGGGAGCCACTAAGAGAGAATTAAGTAGTGTACTCTTTAAGAAATACACAACAAGCTCAAACTGCATGTCTGGGGAGTGCATGTAGCGAGGGTACCACTAATGGCAAATCAGTCAAAAAACACCCCTTAAAGTTGTTGTATCTGGGTCAAATTTTCACAAAAAAACTCAGTTTATATCAGAGAATAAAATTGCATTGGTCTGAACCACTCAAGAGCCATATTAGGAATTTCAGTTCCGGGGTGTGGGGCTGGTCTGGCAACCCCCCCTCAAGGGGGTTATGTCAAGTATATCACAATGTATCAAATCTGGAGCCAAAAATTAATTTCATTCATGTTTTGACAATAAAAGAGGACATTTGGGCTCATTTGGAGCATTACATCTCTGAACAGAAATTCTATAACCCAAATAGAGCTGTTAATATGGTCGAAAAAAGATGTAAATCAGCCCAAATGAGTACCAAATGTTGGTCTATAATCCCTGAAATTTGGCCAGAATATAGTCTGTAACCAGCTAAATCTGACTGCACAGGTTTTAGAAATTACATCTGATATAGCAGTGACTACTGGTGTGGTATTTGGACCCCAGCAGGCCTGTAATACGCCTGGCTGGGGGGTGCATTAAGATATACTCATATCTTGCCCAGTAAGGCAGATGTAAGGCTATAAACCACATTTTTTGCGAGTGTGGGAGCCACTAAGAGAGAATTAAGTAGTGTACTCTTTAAGAAATACACAACAAGCTCAAACTGCATGTCTGGGGAGTGCATGTAGCGAGGGTACCACTAAATGGCAAATCAGTCAAAAACACCCCTTAAAGTTGTTGTATCTGGGTCAAATTTTCACAAAAAAACTCAGTTTATATCAGAGAATAAAATTGCATTGGTCTGAACCACTCAAGAGCCATATTAGGAATTTCAGTTCCGGGGTGTGGGGCTGGTCTGGCAACCCCCCCTCAAGGGGGTTATGTCAAGTATATCACAATGTATCAAATCTGGAGCCAAAAATTAATTTCATTCATGTTTTGACAATAAAAGAGGACATTTTGGGCTCATTTGGAGCATTACATCTCTGAACAGAAATTCTATAACCCAAATAGAGCTGTTAATATGGTCGAAAAAAGATGTAAATCAGCCCAAATGAGTACCAAATGTTGGTCTATAATCCTGAAATTTGGCCAGAATATAGTCTGTAACCAGCTAAATCTGACTGCACAGGTTTTAGAATTACATCTGATATAGCAGTGACTACTGGTGTGGTATTTGGACCCCAGCAGGCCTGTAATACGCCTGCTGGGGGGTGCATTAAGATATACTCATATCTTGCCCAGTAAGGCAGATGTAAGGCTATAAACCACATTTTTTGCGAGTGTGGGAGCCACTAAGAGAGAATTAAGTAGTGTACTCTTTAAGAAATACACAACAAGCTCAAACTGCATGTCTGGGGAGTGCATGTAGCGAGGGTACCACTAAATGGCAAATCAGTCAAAAACACCCCTTAAAGTTGTTGTATCTGGGTCAAATTTTCACAAAAAAACTCAGTTTATATCAGAGAATAAAATTGCATTGGTCTGAACCACTCAAGAGCCATATTAGGAATTTCAGTTCCGGGGTGTGGGGCTGGTCTGGCAACCCCCCCTCAAGGGGGTTATGTCAAGTATATCACAATGTATCAAATCTGGAGCCAAAAATTAATTTCATTCATGTTTTGACAATAAAAGAGGACATTTTGGGCTCATTTGGAGCATTACATCTCTGAACAGAAATTCTATAACCCAAATAGAGCTGTTAATATGGTCGAAAAAAGATGTAAATCAGCCCAAATGAGTACCAAATGTTGGTCTATAATCCTGAAATTTGGCCAGAATATAGTCTGTAACCAGCTAAATCTGACTGCACAGGTTTTAGAATTACATCTGATATAGCAGTGACTACTGGTGTGGTATTTGGACCCCAGCAGGCCTGTAATACGCCTGCTGGGGGGTGCATTAAGATATACTCATATCTTGCCCAGTAAGGCAGATGTAAGGCTATAAACCACATTTTTTGCGAGTGTGGGAGCCACTAAGAGAGAATTAAGTAGTGTACTCTTTAAGAAATACACAACAAGCTCAAACTGCATGTCTGGGGAGTGCATGTAGCGAGGGTACCACTAAATGGCAAATCAGTCAAAAACACCCCTTAAAGTTGTTGTATCTGGGTCAAATTTTCACAAAAAAACTCAGTTTATATCAGAGAATAAAATTGCATTGGTCTGAACCACTCAAGAGCCATATTAGGAATTTCAGTTCCGGGGTGTGGGGCTGGTCTGGCAACCCCCCCTCAAGGGGGTTATGTCAAGTATATCACAATGTATCAAATCTGGAGCCAAAAATTAATTTCATTCATGTTTTGACAATAAAAGAGGACATTTTGGGCTCATTTGGAGCATTACATCTCTGAACAGAAATTCTATAACCCAAATAGAGCTGTTAATATGGTCGAAAAAAGATGTAAATCAGCCCAAATGAGTACCAAATGTTGGTCTATAATCCTGAAATTTGGCCAGAATATAGTCTGTAACCAGCTAAATCTGACTGCACAGGTTTTAGAATTACATCTGATATAGCAGTGACTACTGGTGTGGTATTTGGACCCCAGCAGGCCTGTAATACGCCTGCTGGGGGGTGCATTAAGATATACTCATATCTTGCCCAGTAAGGCAGATGTAAGGCTATAAACCACATTTTTTGCGAGTGTGGGAGCCACTAAGAGAGAATTAAGTAGTGTACTCTTTAAGAAATACACAACAAGCTCAAACTGCATGTCTGGGGAGTGCATGTAGCGAGGGTACCACTAAATGGCAAATCAGTCAAAAACACCCCTTAAAGTTGTTGTATCTGGGTCAAATTTTCACAAAAAAACTCAGTTTATATCAGAGAATAAAATTGCATTGGTCTGAACCACTCAAGAGCCATATTAGGAATTTCAGTTCCGGGGTGTGGGGCTGGTCTGGCAACCCCCCCTCAAGGGGGTTATGTCAAGTATATCACAATGTATCAAATCTGGAGCCAAAAATTAATTTCATTCATGTTTTGACAATAAAAGAGGACATTTTGGGCTCATTTGGAGCATTACATCTCTGAACAGAAATTCTATAACCCAAATAGAGCTGTTAATATGGTCGAAAAAAGATGTAAATCAGCCCAAATGAGTACCAAATGTTGGTCTATAATCCTGAAATTTGGCCAGAATATAGTCTGTAACCAGCTAAATCTGACTGCACAGGTTTTAGAATTACATCTGATATAGCAGTGACTACTGGTGTGGTATTTGGACCCCAGCAGGCCTGTAATACGCCTGCTGGGGGGTGCATTAAGATATACTCATATCTTGCCCAGTAAGGCAGATGTAAGGCTATAAACCACATTTTTTGCGAGTGTGGGAGCCACTAAGAGAGAATTAAGTAGTGTACTCTTTAAGAAATACACAACAAGCTCAAACTGCATGTCTGGGGAGTGCATGTAGCGAGGGTACCACTAAATGGCAAATCAGTCAAAAACACCCCTTAAAGTTGTTGTATCTGGGTCAAATTTTCACAAAAAAACTCAGTTTATATCAGAGAATAAAATTGCATTGGTCTGAACCACTCAAGAGCCATATTAGGAATTTCAGTTCCGGGGTGTGGGGCTGGTCTGGCAACCCCCCCTCAAGGGGGTTATGTCAAGTATATCACAATGTATCAAATCTGGAGCCAAAAATTAATTTCATTCATGTTTTGATTGTCAAAACATGATGAAATTAATTTTTGGCTCAGATTTGCATTACATCTGTGAACAGATATACTTGAATAACCCCACTTAAGAGGGGGGGTTGCAAGATCAGCCCAAATGAGTACCAAATGTTGGTCTATAATCCTGAAATTTGGCCAGAATATAGTCTGTAACCAGCTAAATCTGACTGCACAGGTTTTAGAATTACATCTGATATAGCAGTGACTACTGGTGTGGTATTTGGACCCCAGCAGGCCTGTAATACGCCTGCTGGGGGGTGCATTAAGATATACTCATATCTTGCCCAGTAAGGCAGATGTAAGGCTATAAACCACATTTTTTGCGAGTGTGGGAGCCACTAAGAGAGAATTAAGTAGTGTACTCTTTAAGAAATACACAACAAGCTCAAACTGCATGTCTGGGGAGTGCATGTAGCGAGGGTACCACTAAATGGCAAATCAGTCAAAAACACCCCTTAAAGTTGTTGTATCTGGGTCAAATTTTCACAAAAAAACTCAGTTTATATCAGAGAATAAAATTGCATTGGTCTGAACCACTCAAGAGCCATATTAGGAATTTCAGTTCCGGGGTGTGGGGCTGGTCTGGCAACCCCCCCTCAAGGGGGTTATGTCAAGTATATCACAATGTATCAAATCTGGAGCCAAAAATTAATTTCATTCATGTTTTGACAATAAAAGAGGACATTTTGGGCTCATTTGGAGCATTACATCTCTGAACAGAAATTCTATAACCCAAATAGAGCTGTTAATATGGTCGAAAAAAGATGTAAATCAGCCCAAATGAGTACCAAATGTTGGTCTATAATCCTGAAATTTGGCCAGAATATAGTCTGTAACCAGCTAAATCTGACTGCACAGGTTTTAGAATTACATCTGATATAGCAGTGACTACTGGTGTGGTATTTGGACCCCAGCAGGCCTGTAATACGCCTGCTGGGGGGTGCATTAAGATATACTCATATCTTGCCCAGTAAGGCAGATGTAAGGCTATAAACCACATTTTTTGCGAGTGTGGGAGCCACTAAGAGAGAATTAAGTAGTGTACTCTTTAAGAAATACACAACAAGCTCAAACTGCATGTCTGGGGAGTGCATGTAGCGAGGGTACCACTAAATGGCAAATCAGTCAAAAACACCCCTTAAAGTTGTTGTATCTGGGTCAAATTTTCACAAAAAAAACTCAGTTTATATCAGAGAATAAAATTGCATTGGTCTGAACCACTCAAGAGCCATATTAGGAATTTCAGTTCCGGGGTGTGGGGCTGGTCTGGCAACCCCCCCTCAAGGGGGTTATGTCAAGTATATCACAATGTATCAAATCTGGAGCCAAAAATTAATTTCATTCATGTTTTGACAATAAAAGAGGACATTTTGGGCTCATTTGGAGCATTACATCTCTGAACAGAAATTCTATAACCCAAATAGAGCTGTTAATATGGTCGAAAAAAGATGTAAATCAGCCCAAATGAGTACCAAATGTTGGTCTATAATCCTGAAATTTGGCCAGAATATAGTCTGTAACCAGCTAAATCTGACTGCACAGGTTTTAGAATTACATCTGATATAGCAGTGACTACTGGTGTGGTATTTGGACCCCAGCAGGCCTGTAATACGCCTGCTGGGGGGTGCATTAAGATATACTCATATCTTGCCCAGTAAGGCAGATGTAAGGCTATAAACCACATTTTTTGCGAGTGTGGGAGCCACTAAGAGAGAATTAAGTAGTGTACTCTTTAAGAAATACACAACAAGCTCAAACTGCATGTCTGGGGAGTGCATGTAGCGAGGGTACCACTAAATGGCAAATCAGTCAAAAACACCCCTTAAAGTTGTTGTATCTGGGTCAAATTTTCACAAAAAAACTCAGTTTATATCAGAGAATAAAATTGCATTGGTCTGAACCACTCAAGAGCCATATTAGGAATTTCAGTTCCGGGGTGTGGGGCTGGTCTGGCAACCCCCCCTCAAGGGGGTTATGTCAAGTATATCACAATGTATCAAATCTGGAGCCAAAAATTAATTTCATTCATGTTTTGACAATAAAAGAGGACATTTTGGGCTCATTTGGAGCATTACATCTCTGAACAGAAATTCTATAACCCAAATAGAGCTGTTAATATGGTCGAAAAAAGATGTAAATCAGCCCAAATGAGTACCAAATGTTGGTCTATAATCCTGAAATTTGGCCAGAATATAGTCTGTAACCAGCTAAATCTGACTGCACAGGTTTTAGAATTACATCTGATATAGCAGTGACTACTGGTGTGGTATTTGGACCCCAGCAGGCCTGTAATACGCCTGCTGGGGGGTGCATTAAGATATACTCATATCTTGCCCAGTAAGGCAGATGTAAGGCTATAAACCACATTTTTTGCGAGTGTGGGAGCCACTAAGAGAGAATTAAGTAGTGTACTCTTTAAGAAATACACAACAAGCTCAAACTGCATGTCTGGGGAGTGCATGTAGCGAGGGTACCACTAAATGGCAAATCAGTCAAAAACACCCCTTAAAGTTGTTGTATCTGGGTCAAATTTTCACAAAAAAACTCAGTTTATATCAGAGAATAAAATTGCATTGGTCTGAACCACTCAAGAGCCATATTAGGAATTTCAGTTCCGGGGTGTGGGGCTGGTCTGGCAACCCCCCCTCAAGGGGGTTATGTCAAGTATATCACAATGTATCAAATCTGGAGCCAAAAATTAATTTCATTCATGTTTTGACAATAAAAGAGGACATTTTGGGCTCATTTGGAGCATTACATCTCTGAACAGAAATTCTATAACCCAAATAGAGCTGTTAATATGGTCGAAAAAAGATGTAAATCAGCCCAAATGAGTACCAAATGTTGGTCTATAATCCTGAAATTTGGCCAGAATATAGTCTGTAACCAGCTAAATCTGACTGCACAGGTTTTAGAATTACATCTGATATAGCAGTGACTACTGGTGTGGTATTTGGACCCCAGCAGGCCTGTAATACGCCTGCTGGGGGGTGCATTAAGATATACTCATATCTTGCCCAGTAAGGCAGATGTAAGGCTATAAACCACATTTTTTGCGAGTGTGGGAGCCACTAAGAGAGAATTAAGTAGTGTACTCTTTAAGAAATACACAACAAGCTCAAACTGCATGTCTGGGGAGTGCATGTAGCGAGGGTACCACTAAATGGCAAATCAGTCAAAAACACCCCTTAAAGTTGTTGTATCTGGGTCAAATTTTCACAAAAAAACTCAGTTTATATCAGAGAATAAAATTGCATTGGTCTGAACCACTCAAGAGCCATATTAGGAATTTCAGTTCCGGGGTGTGGGGCTGGTCTGGCAACCCCCCCTCAAGGGGGTTATGTCAAGTATATCACAATGTATCAAATCTGGAGCCAAAAATTAATTTCATTCATGTTTTGACAATAAAAGAGGACATTTTGGGCTCATTTGGAGCATTACATCTCTGAACAGAAATTCTATAACCCAAATAGAGCTGTTAATATGGTCGAAAAAAGATGTAAATCAGCCCAAATGAGTACCAAATGTTGGTCTATAATCCTGAAATTTGGCCAGAATATAGTCTGTAACCAGCTAAATCTGACTGCACAGGTTTTAGAATTACATCTGATATAGCAGTGACTACTGGTGTGGTATTTGGACCCCAGCAGGCCTGTAATACGCCTGCTGGGGGGTGCATTAAGATATACTCATATCTTGCCCAGTAAGGCAGATGTAAGGCTATAAACCACATTTTTTGCGAGTGTGGGAGCCACTAAGAGAGAATTAAGTAGTGTACTCTTTAAGAAATACACAACAAGCTCAAACTGCATGTCTGGGGAGTGCATGTAGCGAGGGTACCACTAAATGGCAAATCAGTCAAAAACACCCCTTAAAGTTGTTGTATCTGGGTCAAATTTTCACAAAAAAACTCAGTTTATATCAGAGAATAAAATTGCATTGGTCTGAACCACTCAAGAGCCATATTAGGAATTTCAGTTCCGGGGTGTGGGGCTGGTCTGGCAACCCCCCCTCAAGGGGGTTATGTCAAGTATATCACAATGTATCAAATCTGGAGCCAAAAATTAATTTCATTCATGTTTTGACAATAAAAGAGGACATTTTGGGCTCATTTGGAGCATTACATCTCTGAACAGAAATTCTATAACCCAAATAGAGCTGTTAATATGGTCGAAAAAAGATGTAAATCAGCCCAAATGAGTACCAAATGTTGGTCTATAATCCTGAAATTTGGCCAGAATATAGTCTGTAACCAGCTAAATCTGACTGCACAGGTTTTAGAATTACATCTGATATAGCAGTGACTACTGGTGTGGTATTTGGACCCCAGCAGGCCTGTAATACGCCTGCTGGGGGGTGCATTAAGATATACTCATATCTTGCCCAGTAAGGCAGATGTAAGGCTATAAACCACATTTTTTGCGAGTGTGGGAGCCACTAAGAGAGAATTAAGTAGTGTACTCTTTAAGAAATACACAACAAGCTCAAACTGCATGTCTGGGGAGTGCATGTAGCGAGGGTACCACTAAATGGCAAATCAGTCAAAAACACCCCTTAAAGTTGTTGTATCTGGGTCAAATTTTCACAAAAAAAACTCAGTTTATATCAGAGAATAAAATTGCATTGGTCTGAACCACTCAAGAGCCATATTAGGAATTTCAGTTCCGGGGTGTGGGGCTGGTCTGGCAACCCCCCCTCAAGGGGGTTATGTCAAGTATATCACAATGTATCAAATCTGGAGCCAAAAATTAATTTCATTCATGTTTTGACAATAAAAGAGGACATTTTGGGCTCATTTGGAGCATTACATCTCTGAACAGAAATTCTATAACCCAAATAGAGCTGTTAATATGGTCGAAAAAAGATGTAAATCAGCCCAAATGAGTACCAAATGTTGGTCTATAATCCTGAAATTTGGCCAGAATATAGTCTGTAACCAGCTAAATCTGACTGCACAGGTTTTAGAATTACATCTGATATAGCAGTGACTACTGGTGTGGTATTTGGACCCCAGCAGGCCTGTAATACGCCTGCTGGGGGGTGCATTAAGATATACTCATATCTTGCCCAGTAAGGCAGATGTAAGGCTATAAACCACATTTTTTGCGAGTGTGGGAGCCACTAAGAGAGAATTAAGTAGTGTACTCTTTAAGAAATACACAACAAGCTCAAACTGCATGTCTGGGGAGTGCATGTAGCGAGGGTACCACTAAATGGCAAATCAGTCAAAAACACCCCTTAAAGTTGTTGTATCTGGGTCAAATTTTCACAAAAAAACTCAGTTTATATCAGAGAATAAAATTGCATTGGTCTGAACCACTCAAGAGCCATATTAGGAATTTCAGTTCCGGGGTGTGGGGCTGGTCTGGCAACCCCCCCTCAAGGGGGTTATGTCAAGTATATCACAATGTATCAAATCTGGAGCCAAAAATTAATTTCATTCATGTTTTGACAATAAAAGAGGACATTTTGGGCTCATTTGGAGCATTACATCTCTGAACAGAAATTCTATAACCCAAATAGAGCTGTTAATATGGTCGAAAAAAGATGTAAATCAGCCCAAATGAGTACCAAATGTTGGTCTATAATCCTGAAATTTGGCCAGAATATAGTCTGTAACCAGCTAAATCTGACTGCACAGGTTTTAGAATTACATCTGATATAGCAGTGACTACTGGTGTGGTATTTGGACCCCAGCAGGCCTGTAATACGCCTGCTGGGGGGTGCATTAAGATATACTCATATCTTGCCCAGTAAGGCAGATGTAAGGCTATAAACCACATTTTTTGCGAGTGTGGGAGCCACTAAGAGAGAATTAAGTAGTGTACTCTTTAAGAAATACACAACAAGCTCAAACTGCATGTCTGGGGAGTGCATGTAGCGAGGGTACCACTAAATGGCAAATCAGTCAAAAACACCCCTTAAAGTTGTTGTATCTGGGTCAAATTTTCACAAAAAAACTCAGTTTATATCAGAGAATAAAATTGCATTGGTCTGAACCACTCAAGAGCCATATTAGGAATTTCAGTTCCGGGGTGTGGGGCTGGTCTGGCAACCCCCCCTCAAGGGGGTTATGTCAAGTATATCACAATGTATCAAATCTGGAGCCAAAAATTAATTTCATTCATGTTTTGACAATAAAAGAGGACATTTTGGGCTCATTTGGAGCATTACATCTCTGAACAGAAATTCTATAACCCAAATAGAGCTGTTAATATGGTCGAAAAAAGATGTAAATCAGCCCAAATGAGTACCAAATGTTGGTCTATAATCCTGAAATTTGGCCAGAATATAGTCTGTAACCAGCTAAATCTGACTGCACAGGTTTTAGAATTACATCTGATATAGCAGTGACTACTGGTGTGGTATTTGGACCCCAGCAGGCCTGTAATACGCCTGCTGGGGGGTGCATTAAGATATACTCATATCTTGCCCAGTAAGGCAGATGTAAGGCTATAAACCACATTTTTTGCGAGTGTGGGAGCCACTAAGAGAGAATTAAGTAGTGTACTCTTTAAGAAATACACAACAAGCTCAAACTGCATGTCTGGGGAGTGCATGTAGCGAGGGTACCACTAAATGGCAAATCAGTCAAAAACACCCCTTAAAGTTGTTGTATCTGGGTCAAATTTTCACAAAAAAAACTCAGTTTATATCAGAGAATAAAATTGCATTGGTCTGAACCACTCAAGAGCCATATTAGGAATTTCAGTTCCGGGGTGTGGGGCTGGTCTGGCAACCCCCCCTCAAGGGGGTTATGTCAAGTATATCACAATGTATCAAATCTGGAGCCAAAAATTAATTTCATTCATGTTTTGACAATAAAAGAGGACATTTTGGGCTCATTTGGAGCATTACATCTCTGAACAGAAATTCTATAACCCAAATAGAGCTGTTAATATGGTCGAAAAAAGATGTAAATCAGCCCAAATGAGTACCAAATGTTGGTCTATAATCCTGAAATTTGGCCAGAATATAGTCTGTAACCAGCTAAATCTGACTGCACAGGTTTTAGAATTACATCTGATATAGCAGTGACTACTGGTGTGGTATTTGGACCCCAGCAGGCCTGTAATACGCCTGCTGGGGGGTGCATTAAGATATACTCATATCTTGCCCAGTAAGGCAGATGTAAGGCTATAAACCACATTTTTTGCGAGTGTGGGAGCCACTAAGAGAGAATTAAGTAGTGTACTCTTTAAGAAATACACAACAAGCTCAAACTGCATGTCTGGGGAGTGCATGTAGCGAGGGTACCACTAAATGGCAAATCAGTCAAAAACACCCCTTAAAGTTGTTGTATCTGGGTCAAATTTTCACAAAAAAACTCAGTTTATATCAGAGAATAAAATTGCATTGGTCTGAACCACTCAAGAGCCATATTAGGAATTTCAGTTCCGGGGTGTGGGGCTGGTCTGGCAACCCCCCCTCAAGGGGGTTATGTCAAGTATATCACAATGTATCAAATCTGGAGCCAAAAATTAATTTCATTCATGTTTTGACAATAAAAGAGGACATTTTGGGCTCATTTGGAGCATTACATCTCTGAACAGAAATTCTATAACCCAAATAGAGCTGTTAATATGGTCGAAAAAAGATGTAAATCAGCCCAAATGAGTACCAAATGTTGGTCTATAATCCTGAAATTTGGCCAGAATATAGTCTGTAACCAGCTAAATCTGACTGCACAGGTTTTAGAATTACATCTGATATAGCAGTGACTACTGGTGTGGTATTTGGACCCCAGCAGGCCTGTAATACGCCTGCTGGGGGGTGCATTAAGATATACTCATATCTTGCCCAGTAAGGCAGATGTAAGGCTATAAACCACATTTTTTGCGAGTGTGGGAGCCACTAAGAGAGAATTAAGTAGTGTACTCTTTAAGAAATACACAACAAGCTCAAACTGCATGTCTGGGGAGTGCATGTAGCGAGGGTACCACTAAATGGCAAATCAGTCAAAAACACCCCTTAAAGTTGTTGTATCTGGGTCAAATTTTCACAAAAAAAACTCAGTTTATATCAGAGAATAAAATTGCATTGGTCTGAACCACTCAAGAGCCATATTAGGAATTTCAGTTCCGGGGTGTGGGGCTGGTCTGGCAACCCCCCCTCAAGGGGGTTATGTCAAGTATATCACAATGTATCAAATCTGGAGCCAAAAATTAATTTCATTCATGTTTTGACAATAAAAGAGGACATTTTGGGCTCATTTGGAGCATTACATCTCTGAACAGAAATTCTATAACCCAAATAGAGCTGTTAATATGGTCGAAAAAAGATGTAAATCAGCCCAAATGAGTACCAAATGTTGGTCTATAATCCTGAAATTTGGCCAGAATATAGTCTGTAACCAGCTAAATCTGACTGCACAGGTTTTAGAATTACATCTGATATAGCAGTGACTACTGGTGTGGTATTTGGACCCCAGCAGGCCTGTAATACGCCTGCTGGGGGGTGCATTAAGATATACTCATATCTTGCCCAGTAAGGCAGATGTAAGGCTATAAACCACATTTTTTGCGAGTGTGGGAGCCACTAAGAGAGAATTAAGTAGTGTACTCTTTAAGAAATACACAACAAGCTCAAACTGCATGTCTGGGGAGTGCATGTAGCGAGGGTACCACTAAATGGCAAATCAGTCAAAAACACCCCTTAAAGTTGTTGTATCTGGGTCAAATTTTCACAAAAAAACTCAGTTTATATCAGAGAATAAAATTGCATTGGTCTGAACCACTCAAGAGCCATATTAGGAATTTCAGTTCCGGGGTGTGGGGCTGGTCTGGCAACCCCCCCTCAAGGGGGTTATGTCAAGTATATCACAATGTATCAAATCTGGAGCCAAAAATTAATTTCATTCATGTTTTGACAATAAAAGAGGACATTTTGGGCTCATTTGGAGCATTACATCTCTGAACAGAAATTCTATAACCCAAATAGAGCTGTTAATATGGTCGAAAAAAGATGTAAATCAGCCCAAATGAGTACCAAATGTTGGTCTATAATCCTGAAATTTGGCCAGAATATAGTCTGTAACCAGCTAAATCTGACTGCACAGGTTTTAGAATTACATCTGATATAGCAGTGACTACTGGTGTGGTATTTGGACCCCAGCAGGCCTGTAATACGCCTGCTGGGGGGTGCATTAAGATATACTCATATCTTGCCCAGTAAGGCAGATGTAAGGCTATAAACCACATTTTTTGCGAGTGTGGGAGCCACTAAGAGAGAATTAAGTAGTGTACTCTTTAAGAAATACACAACAAGCTCAAACTGCATGTCTGGGGAGTGCATGTAGCGAGGGTACCACTAAATGGCAAATCAGTCAAAAACACCCCTTAAAGTTGTTGTATCTGGGTCAAATTTTCACAAAAAAAACTCAGTTTATATCAGAGAATAAAATTGCATTGGTCTGAACCACTCAAGAGCCATATTAGGAATTTCAGTTCCGGGGTGTGGGGCTGGTCTGGCAACCCCCCCTCAAGGGGGTTATGTCAAGTATATCACAATGTATCAAATCTGGAGCCAAAAATTAATTTCATTCATGTTTTGACAATAAAAGAGGACATTTTGGGCTCATTTGGAGCATTACATCTCTGAACAGAAATTCTATAACCCAAATAGAGCTGTTAATATGGTCGAAAAAAGATGTAAATCAGCCCAAATGAGTACCAAATGTTGGTCTATAATCCTGAAATTTGGCCAGAATATAGTCTGTAACCAGCTAAATCTGACTGCACAGGTTTTAGAATTACATCTGATATAGCAGTGACTACTGGTGTGGTATTTGGACCCCAGCAGGCCTGTAATACGCCTGCTGGGGGGTGCATTAAGATATACTCATATCTTGCCCAGTAAGGCAGATGTAAGGCTATAAACCACATTTTTTGCGAGTGTGGGAGCCACTAAGAGAGAATTAAGTAGTGTACTCTTTAAGAAATACACAACAAGCTCAAACTGCATGTCTGGGGAGTGCATGTAGCGAGGGTACCACTAAATGGCAAATCAGTCAAAAACACCCCTTAAAGTTGTTGTATCTGGGTCAAATTTTCACAAAAAAACTCAGTTTATATCAGAGAATAAAATTGCATTGGTCTGAACCACTCAAGAGCCATATTAGGAATTTCAGTTCCGGGGTGTGGGGCTGGTCTGGCAACCCCCCCTCAAGGGGGTTATGTCAAGTATATCACAATGTATCAAATCTGGAGCCAAAAATTAATTTCATTCATGTTTTGACAATAAAAGAGGACATTTTGGGCTCATTTGGAGCATTACATCTCTGAACAGAAATTCTATAACCCAAATAGAGCTGTTAATATGGTCGAAAAAAGATGTAAATCAGCCCAAATGAGTACCAAATGTTGGTCTATAATCCTGAAATTTGGCCAGAATATAGTCTGTAACCAGCTAAATCTGACTGCACAGGTTTTAGAATTACATCTGATATAGCAGTGACTACTGGTGTGGTATTTGGACCCCAGCAGGCCTGTAATACGCCTGCTGGGGGGTGCATTAAGATATACTCATATCTTGCCCAGTAAGGCAGATGTAAGGCTATAAACCACATTTTTTGCGAGTGTGGGAGCCACTAAGAGAGAATTAAGTAGTGTACTCTTTAAGAAATACACAACAAGCTCAAACTGCATGTCTGGGGAGTGCATGTAGCGAGGGTACCACTAAATGGCAAATCAGTCAAAAACACCCCTTAAAGTTGTTGTATCTGGGTCAAATTTTCACAAAAAAAACTCAGTTTATATCAGAGAATAAAATTGCATTGGTCTGAACCACTCAAGAGCCATATTAGGAATTTCAGTTCCGGGGTGTGGGGCTGGTCTGGCAACCCCCCCTCAAGGGGGTTATGTCAAGTATATCACAATGTATCAAATCTGGAGCCAAAAATTAATTTCATTCATGTTTTGACAATAAAAGAGGACATTTTGGGCTCATTTGGAGCATTACATCTCTGAACAGAAATTCTATAACCCAAATAGAGCTGTTAATATGGTCGAAAAAAGATGTAAATCAGCCCAAATGAGTACCAAATGTTGGTCTATAATCCTGAAATTTGGCCAGAATATAGTCTGTAACCAGCTAAATCTGACTGCACAGGTTTTAGAATTAC